>JANHGN010003697.1:0-13283 GCA_024605025.1 Megaceryle maxima | reverse complement strand
AAAATTCTATTAATAAAATACTAGATTAATAAAGTCTAATATTAAATATAAAAAATTAATTGTGTGCCTTTCGTCGACTCTGTAATGTGAAAACCACAGCCAGAGACCTGCCACCCCTTGCTTGTGTAAAACCTCACAACAGTGCCCACGTGATGGTGGCACAAGAAGAGGATGTTTGGAGCTGAGCTGAGTCACCAGTGATAGGCTGCCAGGGAATGAGCAGAAACCTGGCCTGGGCCAGTATCACTGAATCCTTGTTGGATTTGACCACTGGCCTTTGCAAATCAGCTAAAATAAGCTCTGACACAAAATGGGGAGCCTGGAAGGTCCATAATGGGAATAAGGGTGTTTCCTAATTTGCAGGTTTGGGGGACTATCAGAATCTGCATATCCTGGTATTTTTTTGAACAGAGCTCCCACATCTGCAGTGTTAACAGGAATGGATTTTGCCCCTGAGTAGTAAATGAGTGGTCAGACCTCGTGGATCAAGGGAGATGGATCTTTTGTCAGCATCAGCCATTTGGGCACTCACTGCTTGGCATGGTGGGAGGATGTAGCACGCAGCTGGATCAGACACTCTCGGGCTTAGACCGAAATAAAATATGCCTTTTGGATGTTAAAAAAAAGGTAAAATTTCAAAAGTCTATTTTGCAAAAGATACATGGAGGAGGAGGAGGTATTATCTAAAATTACTTTATTGAAAAGGAGAAAAATATTTTTGGGGTGTTATCTTGCATATATGGCATTTTTCATCAGAGATGGTCCTGCCTTCTTCTAGGATGATGTAAAGTCCCATCATTGGTGATGTTTTTGGAGATTTTTGCCCAGGGTTAGAAAAAGTAGCACCCTTTCCCTCTGGTCAGACGGTGTTTATAGTAAATGGTAAAACTGTGTTTAAATTAGGATAAAATATTGAAATGAATATTCACTGACTTTTATGTTTCATTATCATTAGAACTTAGCTTATTCTTGGATAAACAGTTTATAGCAAGTTATAAATATTTTCCATTGACCTATTAACTGGCTCAGTAAATTATTAAGTTATCGACAGTTGCAGTAAAATTTACAAACAGCTATTAAACCTTTTAACACACTAGATGTGTCTAACTCTCTGTAACACAGAGAAGTGATTTTTTAAGATAATCTTCTACTGATATTAAATTCCTCCAAGATTTTAATATATTGTCAAAGTTTATGGGTCATAAAATAAACCTAGAGCTTACAAAAAATTTACACAAGGATATTACTTAAGAAAAAAGGACATGTAAGTTTTAGTACAGTAAGAATGATGATATAAGCCACTGAAACATATAAAAGTACATACCAAATACTATGTTAAAATAACATTAAATGTCTTGTATAAATCCACGAGTCAAGGTTTAAGGTTTTTTACAGTGCCTGAATCTCTTATTATTGTGTCTAGATAATGACACCCTCGCAGTGCAGCACTTAGAAAAGCTCACTTTTGATAGATGTAAAAGCATGAAATAATGATAGACCAAGAAATCCTAATTTTGAATTCCCTGATAATGTAAGGTTAGGGCTCATACTTCGTGGGCCTGATTCAACGATGTATTACTCCATCTCGAGCTTGATGTAAATCATTTAAAATCAATAAAAATGGGTCAGCTGGCTGGTGTAAATTGGCCTGCCTTCATTACTGTCCATGGATGGATGCCAGTTTACACCAGCTGAGAAATTGGCCGGGTGCAGTTATATCTGTGTAAAGCTGTCAGAACTCAGTGATTCATCAGGAACTGCACATTTACGATAGCTTTTCTCCGTTTCCTTTATATATATATACGTATTTAAAAGTTGGGTGGTTCGACACTGCCCTTGAAATAAGAATGATGTCTCATATCCTAATCCACGTTCAATAGAAGCATCACATTTCTCTCACTAGCAGGCATTAGCCACTTGATGGAAAAGTGTCTGAGCATCCATGGTGCTGTGAGATGGGGGGAAATTACAATGGTGCAGGTGAAACATCCTCCAGGTTCAGCTGAAGGGATGGCATCCAAACTAGGGCTGTACCAGGAGGGTCACCTTCCTGTGTGTGTGGTTGTCGTGTGTGCCCAGAGGCAGCAAATAGTTAAAATTGTATCCTGAGAACCAGAGGAGCAGCAAGAACATCATGGGAAGCAGAATATGAGCTATATTCTTGCATCAGGCATGCTTTGTACTGTATGTATCTAGCAAGGTTAAGCTGGGGAGAGCCTGATGCCATCCTTGGTGCTGCTGCCTGGTCTGTGGTGAGGGACACAGCCCTTACCTGCAGTCCCACTCACTGCACACCACAGCTCTCCATTCTATCAGTCTTCTCCTCCCTTAGTTTTCTGAAGCTAATGAGGTTCTCCATAACTGTAGGCCCACAGCTGAAGAGCTCCTGAAGATGGAGAAAAAAAATGGGGGGATTATTTCAGTTTACACTTACCTCTTTCAGAGGAAATATCCTAAGAAATGAGGCAATAGTGTCATAGTCACAGGTCCAATCAAAAGCATGGCCATACAAGAAATAGCTCAGAGGAGCTTCTTTGCTTCCCCTTTGATGTCAGCTCCTGTATTTTTGGTGTCCCATCTTAAATGAAGGTGCCCCAGACCCAGCATCAGAACGGAGCACATGGTCCGGTTTAACTGAGGTCCTGCAGGACCATCACCCAACACTACAAGTAACAAAACCAACAGGGTTTGTTTTGGGTTTATGTACTGCTTGTAGGCTGGGGCTGTGCTTGGTTGGCTTTCCACCCCAAGGTCAGGCTCCTCATGGGTCCTCTCCTGGTGGGCCAGAGCCATCCAGGTCCCAGGAGCTTGTCAGGGCTGGAAGCAGAGCTAGCCCGCCTTGTGCAAGCATGCAATATAACTGACGTGACTTTGTGGTTTCCTATCTCAGCTTTGAAATATAGTAAACTCACAAAAGCTACTGTAGAGTTCAGAACAAACACAGGGGGTATGTTTAGTTATTTGTTTTTGTAGTAAAATAAAATATTTATTATACACAGACACCTACTGTGAACAGAGGGTAAGGCCACTGTGTTTTATCTCTAGGGTGTCATGTTTGACTTCCATTAGGGATGTATTATAGACCTGTGGGTTTTCATGAATTCAGAAAGTCCACTTTGAACACTGATTTCAAAGCCTACAGGGGGTGTGATGAATGTAAGAACACGGCTTCGTAGGAAGGAACCTGTTGCATCTAACAAACACCTTGCGTTTGATAAGTCAGAGTTGAGGTAGGCTATAAAGGCGTTGTTATTTTTTTTTTTTTTTTTCCTTCACACGATTTTAAAGGAAGATTTCCTCTTGTTTGCTTTGCAACTTTAGCCCATCTGAAAGCTCAAGGTGAAGACAATGAATGAGCTCCTGAAAAATGCACCATTACATCAGCATACTTTTTACATTTCACCCTAATTCTCTCCCAATGAATCATATGGGAGGAGAAAACGACCTCAGTGATCAGGTGGATACCGATAAATCTCCGTAAGTGCCTCTCAGATTAATGATGCTGTCCAAAACTCTAAGTAACACTTGAGGGAGATGCACGGAGGGGCTGTCAGAAGCATGTGATGCTGCAGCCATGGGGGCTGCCAGGCTTGTGCCCCCTGCATCACCCTCTTGGTGGGCTTTAAAGGGTTGGCCATGAGAAACAGCTCATGGAGCTCAGTGCCATGCAGACCATGGTTCCTGAGCAGCCTCTGGACTAAGCAGATTTGTCATCACAGGAGGTGGGAGCAGCCCCATGTTCTGCTCAGGGCACAAACAGTGATGTGGGGACATCACCTTGGCCCAACAGAGGGGCTGAAGAGAGCGATGGGAAGGTGGAGAGGATGCCAGAGGAATCTGCCATGAAAGCATGAAACCTTCAGATGTGATTTTCCTTCACCAGGACCCTTTTCCCTTCTGGCCACATCCCTGCCTGTGGCTGGGCAGCCAGGGAGGGATGTGTTACGTTCTCTTCAGTTCCATGTATTTCACTTTGAACCATGCAATGCAAGTGACAGCATATGAAATGCAAACATCTTGAGCAGAGAATTCACTACCTTGCTCTGAAGTTGGATGTTATCTATGGTATTTGATTTTATCTCATGGCCACCAAATTTAAAACAAAATAAATACAAGATTTCACTTTGTGAAACCAATGCAGGAATCACGTGGCACCATTAGACCTGTTTTGATTGACCTCCTCCAGACAGTGACTAAGGAAATCTTCTGAATGTTCATTCACTTCTCTATCCATGTTCTTTGGTCTGTTTATTGCTGGCTAAGGAAGGAATGCATATGGATTGGTTTCCATAATGATTTCATGGAGAGGTCAAAACCCACTGAATCCAGATAAGCTCAGGAGTCAGTGGGCTTCTTACAGGCACTGAAAAAGATTTGGCTCTGATGATTTTATTTTTATTTTTTATTGTAGAAAGGTCAATGCAAGAAGTTAATGGTGCCTATTAGGCTGAGCTGGGGTTGGAGAAAGCATGGTAATAGAAAGTAGGTCTAGAAATAGTTATGCATGCTGTTACTAACAAGTCTTCTGCTACTTACTGTACCTTCAGTTAATGTGTCTGTCTTTTCAGTTCTATTGTACTGATACTATTTTGACTATTTTACACCAAGGGTGCCAGCTGCCTCTATTACAGTCAGTAGTAAAATTCCTGTTGGCTTGGTGAAAGCCAAAGGTTCACCTCCTTCCTGCAAACTGCATCACAAGCACCTTTGGAAACCACTTTGGGTCCTACTACTCACTAATGGGATTCTCACCCTATCTTCAAGGTTGTTTGGAGAGTAACGGGGCTCTTCCCAGGTCCTACACACACTAATAATAACCTGTGAGAGAGGTTAGCAGCAATAGTCATGGACAGTAAGTCCCGACTTGGTTATGTGCTTCCCGTTCCACTTGAATTCAACCATTAAATCTGAACTTCCAGTTCAAATTAAATATGTCATGACCAATGTCAGATATATGGACAACTTCAGACTGGAATAACCCAAGGCAATCTGCTCTGATCGTATCATGCCTTAAGTCTCAGACTAAATCCAGGGGGAATTTAATAAAATAGCTCAGTCAAGCATTGATCTTCTCATGATGTTTTGTTGTGGGTTGGTTTTTTTTTTTCCCTTTCCAATGGTCTTCTTGCACACATTGCCCCCACTTCCCCCTTGCAAAACAATACTCTGTCATACAGGAATAACCCAAAATATTTCAGCACTGCAGCTATTGTACCTTTGATATTGACCTTCTCTCAATCTCTCATCTGATGACAGTGTTCTGGTTTGACAGTATTGAATCATTTTGTTTCTCTCCCTCTCTGCCAATATGCTGCTTTCCTGTTATATTTGTTACATAAAGTGTGTAAAGTATTGTAAAATGGGATGACAGTGTTGCAGCAAAGCCATCACGGTGTTGCATTGTGGTTCTGAGTGTTCATAAGCAGAGCCTGGAGACCCTGTTAGAGGATTGGTTTTACAGCTCCATTTGTCCATCCCTGTCACTGTCGTGGCAAACTAAGCCCCTCACGTGCCCCACCAGAAAATTCAGTGGGTGTGATGTTGAGGTGTACAGCTGGAGATGAGGGGCTGGCAGTGCATCGTGGGGTTAGCAAGCAGGGGACAAGGGGACTTCCATGGGATGCTCAGAGAATGGGACATGAGCATGGCTTGCAGCTGGCCCTGTCTGAAAATAATATTTTTTAGACTTCCCTCAGGATATAATATTATATCTAGTAGAAAACTATGAGATATACTGTCCAGCAGAATATAATACATACCAGGCTTAAAACCCATTCATTTTAATTTTAGTCAAGCTGTAAAATTTAATATAGAATCCAATGGTGTAATCAACATTATTAGATGGGGCAAAAATTGTAGTCAACAGCATCATGAGAATATCTGGGGAGTATAATAATTCCTGCTGTAGTGCATCAGCTCCTCGCTGCATCTTTCCCTGTTATTTTGCCTTGAAAAAGCAGTTTCTGTAAGATGTTAGAGGAGGGCTTCAAAGTGTTGTTACTTCTGGACTAAGCAGGCGTTCCTGGTGAGATCAGTGTGATTGTGAAGCAGAAAGACACACCAGGCTTTAGGGCTGTGGGCAGTTGGCTGACAGTGAAGGTCTTTACTGGAAACACACCGCAGAGACAGTGGTGAAAATGTGTGCTACTGTATTGATGGTTGGCGAGCTCAACATTTAAGTAAAGTCCAGAAGAGAGAAGGTTGTATTATATGACTTTGCTTTAAAAATGAGTCCTTGGGTAAGATCCCTCTCTGATTTGAAACCCTTCCAGGATTTGGAAGAGTTTCAAGTAAAATTAAAAGAAAAACAAAGCTCAGACTCCTGAGATCGCTCAGCTACATACTGAGGAGTGAGTGTGAGGGTATGTTTTGTCTCTAAAGAAAATATCAGAGCTATAGCAGTCAAGTTAGTTTATAAGCATGAGCATAACTTTGAATATCCCTAGTTCCAGTTTACCATGACCTCTACAACTCAACTCTGAGTAAAAGGTAAAAAAATATTCCCTCAATACCAGCAATACGCTAGAAAAGATACTTAAACTCAGCAGATTTGAAAATCACAGGCATGTCTTGTTTCTCGTGATGATGCCGACTGACCTTCTCTTTTCATTTGATTTTATTAATTATAAAATAGAAGTTTTTACAGGAATCTAAGAATATAACTCTCCTTTCCCTAAAGATGCAATGCCTGCGCACATCAGGAAACACAGGCAGATAGACTATAAGGAGCCTTTTATTCGATGTTTGAAAGCTTTTCTTTGTTTCCTTTCTCTTTAAGTTCAAACTCTTGTGCGTTTCTTCCCTTGCTGTGAAGCAGTTAATGCACAATCTGATTTTTTTATTATTATTATTTTATTTTCACAAAGGCAAAATGTGACTGCTCTTTTTCTACACACTGGCCCTTTCACAGAGCTCTCCTTGTCATCTGAAAACGGGTTTTCCTAATCTGCAGGCACAAGCTTCCCTTTGTCCTGCCCATACTATCAGGTATGGATAGTGGTGTTAGGAAGTGGTACCAGTGGAAGGGAATGGTTGTTTTGGAGTCAGGATGGATTGTCTGCCCCTGGCCATGCCCTGGCTGCTTGCCTTGGCCTGTTCCACCTCAGCTGTCATCATACCTCAGCCATGTGTTTTCTTTCCCCCTCACTCATCCCATTGAGGGGGCTGTGGATTCTAAACAGTCCAGCAGAGATACCTTTTCTGCCTGTGATGAGCCATTTTTATTGTTACTTTGCTTTATTTACAGTGCAGTAGATTAAGTAACAATTTCAAAACCTGGAGATTAATTTAGCTGAGCATTTTAGTGTATTCATCTGCTCTTCTCTCCAAATACTGACCTGAAATCCTCAGATCCACCTCCAAGCATTCTGAGCAACCTTCTCTAGGTCAACCTGCTTTAGCAGGGTGGTTGGACGAGATGATCTCCAGAGGCCCCTTCCAACCCCTACCATGCTGTGATTCTGTATTTTTCTGTAACTTGGACAAGAAACATGCTATAAAACTGAAAGCTGTTAATACTGTGAGATATCAACAGGTCACAAAGAAAGGACTTTGACGGGAGGACAGTGCATGTGAGAACTAAATATCCAATATCCCTTTGATTCTTTGTGGGATTTTAATTTTTCTGCAAGGCCTGATCCTTCACGTTCCTTTGGAAAGAGTGAGCAGAAGCTCACCCCTGGCAGAAGGGTGCATGCTGTGCTTATTGCTGACCATAGTTGTTAGATAAGGAGCAGCCAAGGCCAATTGTACTGTGGAGATATGGAGACACCCATGCTGTCTGTGCTAGCTGGGAAATTTCTACAGCAGTACATTTTGTGCCCATATGTATGTATGATGGTGAAGTGTTTTACCATTATTGTGTGTGTTTAAAAGGCTGGGGAGATGTAGAATGATCATGTCTATCAAGTGATCTCTTCTTGCTGTCTGTGCTTTCTTGTGTCCTGCATTATTAATAGCATCAAAGACATGATGTTTAGCGAGCTTTGCAGAAGAACTGAGAGTTACTAGAGATAGGATGGAAGGAACTTACTGTTTTCTATTTTAAAACTATTGAAAAGCGCTGGAGACTCTGAAAAAAATCAGGCTGCATTAGCTGAGAATGAAGCTCATCAGTGGGTGAACTAAGAGAAAGAAAGGACAGACATTGCCTAACACATTGAGAAAAGGGTCCCGTTGCTGAGGACTCCAGTAAAAGGAGCTAAAACACCAGAGTGTTAAGGAGATTTTTGTTCTTTTTGAGTGTCCAAACTTAATGGACTTTTCTGGCTGATCTGTGCAATACAGAAACCAGCACAGCACTTCCCACCTTCGCTCCCTGCTCTTGTCTGGGACTATTCATGTCATAAATCATTCACAACTTCACTAAGGTGGTTCTTACACAGCCAGTCTGTATCTTTAACATGAAATCATGGATGGAAGAAAAAAAAAAAAAAAAGAAATACATATATCCCACTTTCCTGAACCAACTTTTCAAAGTCACTAAGCAAATTGTGATATCCAAGCCCATATGAGAGGCAGTCAGAAATGCCAGAAATATGCTTAGTTTCAGTGCACATGCCAGAAAGTCCAAGGTTTTGTGCTCTCTTCCCAACAAACCATTTTGTTGGGATTTTGTCCACCAACTCCCTTCCTCCTCCTTTCTGGTCTCAGTTTTGCTTCATCCCTGTGCATCTTTTCCTGCCCTGCTGCTGGCTGGTATCAATGGGTGACCATCCCAGCATTATCCCACAGTCACTGCCAAATCCTCAATGGGTAAACTGGTCTTTAGAGAAGCAAAGGACATGTCAGTCAATTTTCCTGTTTGTAGTCCACTGCAACATGGCAAAAATGTGCACAATGTCACGTTGGAGCATGTCCAGAGAATGGCAATGGACTTGGGAAAGGGTCTAGAGCACCAGTCTGATGAGGAGTAGCTGAGGGACCTGGAGAAAAGGAGGCTCAGGGGAGACCTCCTTATTCTTCAAAACTCCCTGACAGGAAATTGGAGCCAGGTGGGGTCAGGCTCTGCTCCCAGGGAACAGCACAAACGACAGCACAAGAGGAACTGGCCTCGAGTTGCACCAGGGGAGGCTTAGGTTGGATCTGAGGCACAATTTCTTCTCCTTCAGGGTTGTCCAGGGCTGTCCCAGGCTGTCCCGGGCAGTTGTAGAGTCCCCATTATCCCTGGAGGGGTTTCCAAGCTGTGGTGCTGAGGGGCATGGGTCAGTGGTGCCCTGACAGTGCTGCAGGGATGGTTTGACTTGATGATCTTAAAGGTCTCTTCCAACCAAAACTATTCTATGACTCTACAATTCTGTTTGCTATGAATCCTCATCAAAATAATCTGGTGAGATTTGCTGAGCATAGTGTGAATAGTGGGTCTTTCCCCACAGCTTTGATGTCTGTCTATCTATCTATTAATCTATCAACTATCTATCTATCTATCTATCTGTAGATATTTTATTGCCTTCCAAAGATGCTTCTGGTAATTTTTTAAATATATATATACATGTGTGTGTACACACACATATGTGCATGTATAATGCTGTTTAAAATTCTCTCTTCTATCCAAATAATATTTCCCTCCAACAACAAGTTCAAAAATCCAGTAAGTTTAGGAACCTCTCCTGTTTGTCAAAAATCTTTGCTCTGTTTCACATGTGCTACCTGTTAAATGCAGTTGCAAAGGACCCTAACATTAACTTTGACAGTCTTTGGATCACGTGGAATGACAGTGATGAGATACAACACTGGGTGATTGCAAATTGTGTCCTGATTGCAAACTGATTTTCAAATATGATTTGAACATCTTGAAATATATGTTGTTTGGTCTGAAGTATAAAAGTACCTTAATGTAGCAACAGGAGTGAATTATTTAAGAAACTAGATTAAGAAAGGCCAATGGGAAATATGTTACCAAGAAATGAAGGAGAATCAGATTTAAAAAAAAAAAAATCTTCCAAAAAAGAGCCTAGAAAGACCTTGCCAAACTTGGTATTTAAAGACAAAGCTCTCTTGAGCTGAGTTCAGAAAAAGGTCTTTGTGTCAAATGTTTTTCACTTTTTTGCATTAAATGAACTGAAATTCAGCCAAACCAGATTCCTCATATTTGGGGGGAAAAAAAAAAAAAGTTCCCTCCCAAGCCCAGGAGAAGCAGGCCAAGTTTCATCCCAACAGGAATGTTTTTGCCAAAGTTATAAAAATTGAAGTGAAAGTAATGGTGCTTATCTGGCATTTATAAAGCAGCTTCATCCCCAAAGTTCTGAAAGCACATTACACAGAGCATGCTGGATTCCCCAGTCCTTAGTCACATCTTGCTCATGCACATTCTCATTAAAATATACAGAATTTGAGCTCAGGCCTGGAGGTCCCCTGCAGGAGCACACAGTTGGATCCCTTTCCACATCTCTTGTGGTGGGAACTCAATGGCAGTAGACTGAGACCTTGGCTTTGCTGGAGATTCAGTCTATAACAAGTGGAAGTGCCCACCATCAAAATCCATCCGGAGAGGCGTGATGCCCATCAGCAAACCAGCTTTGGTCCAAAAACAGACTGTGTGATTCAATACCATATGCTCTGCCACAGGTCATGGATACCAAAATCAGAGTTTCCCACCAGCTCCATTGGGTCCTGGTGCTGGCTGATGTCCTGTTAACAGAAGTGATCTCCTTCATCCCCTGTTAACAGAGAGTTTTTTCTTAGTCCTGAACTATCAGGATATTCATAGTGCACACCTTCTGCATTCTTACTTGAACTCAGCCCTTAAAGCTTTCACAACTACATGGTTTTTTCTAAGACTTCCCTTGACTTTAAAATAATTCACTTTTCTACATGAGTGCCTCCCCTAATTCTGTGCATATATATGTTTCCCATAGATGGCACCAGAACTGAATGTTTTCTTTGTTATATTTTTGCCTAGATTTTCCCTATTTTGGAGGCAGGAGTTATTTTACCTATATTTAATGAATAGGTTTTGAGTTTTAGTTGTTTTGAATTGTTTGTTTTCTCACCCAAAGTATCTTGCAGAGTTCCCAATGGAAAAACCAAACCAAACCAAACCAAACCACATAGACTCATAGAATGATTTGGATGGGAAGAGACCTTTCAAAGTCATCGAGTTCAACTCTCCATCAGGGAGCAGGGCCATCTGCAACCAGAGCAGGGTGCTCAGAGCCCTGGCCAACCTCCCCTGCAATGGTTCCAGAGATGGGGCATCAACCACCTCTCTGGAGAACCTGGACCACGTCTCACTACCCTCACAGTGAAAAATTTATTTTTCTAGTCTAAACCTCCCTCTTTTAGTTTAAAACCATCACCCCTTGTTTTGTCACAACAAGCCCTGCTAAAAAGTCTGTCCCTATCTTTCTGAAAGTCCCTTGAAATCCGGAAAGGCCACCAGAAGGTCTCCCCAGAGTCTTCTCCAAGATGAACAATCCCAGCTCTCTCAGTCTTTCCTAGATTTGCTTATGCTGAGCATATATGGTTCGAGAAATGAATTTTGTTATAATATATGAAGAAATGAGGAGATGAAAGGAACATTTTAAAGGTGACTGTGTAACCTTGACTGCTGTGAAATCTGCAGGGGAGATGGACATAGCATCCACAGTGCCTGATCTCATCCCTCTCCTCGTGCTTTAGGTTCACTCCTCACTATTGACAAGTATGGCCCTAGATACAGGGCGAGTCAATTCCCTGTATCCACATTAAACTGAGAATATCCAGTTAAGTAATAAGATTTTAATTACCCAAGTCAGAATTTCATATTAAGCTCTAATCTGATACATTACCAACCTAAATTAATGTCAAAAGGTGTCTGTATAGAGACTTTCATTCATTTAATGATGGTTAGTTTGGGGCCTAAACAAATTATTTGCAAAATTCTCCAGACCGCTGTAGAAATGACATTTCCAATGCTAATAGACTTTTGATTTCCAATTAGTCCTACACTCTCTGCAAAGTGTAGAGTTGCTTTGATCAGCAGCCGATTTGCTGAACAAAAGGGTGTTGAGAAGATGGATCCTTGAAGCATTTTTGTGGTATGTGAGTGTAAAGAGTCGTTTAATTGCACTGTAGTTATGGTGGGAGATATAGATTGTGTGCTTGGCTTTATGCCTTTGTTACATCCCTAAGAAAACTCTTAAAGAAGCTCAAAATCATTGTCCAGCTCAGAATATGCAAGAACTATTCGCAGAATCCCATCAAGGTTGGTACCTCTGGAGATCATCTCGTCCAAGCCCCCTGCCAAAGCAGTCTTCTCTCTTCTTGAAGCTGTTTTCTTCATTAATCCGCTCTAGGAATTCTTATGATTAAACCCACCAATTCTTATTTTTTATCTTTATTCATGATTTCTTCCTTTTTTTGGTTAGACTCTGCAGTCACGCTATATAAACCAAATCAAGCTCTTTTCATGTTATTTTATTAACTAAAATGAACTTTTCCGTAGTAAAAACCTCTCGAATTCTCTTAGCACTTTGTAACCATGGGTCCTTACAGAATTAACTACAATGTCCCCAGAAAGGGTTAATGTTCACTGGCAGTTTGGCCATATTAGAACAATTACAGTGATTCATTGTCTATGTCTAATGGCATAATCTGATTGTAAAGACAGCAGAGTGGGCGTTGGAAAATATACAGCAGCCCACTATAGTCAGTGTGAGGCATAACAGGAAATGATTGTGGGTGTTAACCATGTCACAAATGGTTGGATTAAATGCTGACTCCACAGCCGAAAAGCCAAATAAAGATATGGGAAAGAGACCCGTATGGGTTTCAATAACAATTAGGAGACTATCTAATATTGCTTTTAGCAACAGAAAGAAATGTTGCTGTGAAAAACCTACCACAGGTGATTCTACTTAGAACTGTATTTACTATCTTCCTAATGTGTTAGCCAATAAGTAAAACTGTTCCGAATAATTTGCTCTGATATGTTCAGAAAGCAAGGTATTTTATATTGAAATAAATAGGAAATATAACTCCTGATTATGATATTGTCATTAAGGTACTTATTTTCAATTAAGAATTTTTATTAGCTCTCATCAAGTTGAGTAATGAAAGTGCTGTAAAATATACTTCCTTTCCCACCCAGTCTGCTCCCTCCTGCCCCTTCTGCAAAGGCCTCACTTCTCTGCAAAGGGGAACAGGAAAAAGGGGAAAAGGGAAAGGGAAAAGGGGGAGAAGAAAGGGAAAGAGAAGAGGAAGAGGTAGAAAGAAAGAGAAAGAGAAAGAGAGAGAAAGAGAAAGAGAAAGAGAAAGAGAAAGAGAAAGAGAAAGAGAAAGAGAAAGAGAAAGAGAAAGAGAAA
>JANHGN010003696.1:18129-29449 GCA_024605025.1 Megaceryle maxima | reverse complement strand
AAAGGGGGAAGAGAGAGAAGGGGAAAGGGGGAAGAGAAGCTCGGTTAGGTCATCACTACTGAAACTTCTGCCTGGTAATTACCTTCCAATTGCTTTAAAGATACAGGGGAAGGTACCAGACCGAACATACTTGTATTACATTACAAGCTTTTCATCCATTTCTCCTGGAGTGAATATTATTCAGAGCTACCCCACGAGGTTAGTTTCTAATTAAGACTCCCAGATCTGATGAGGTTACTCTTTCCACTGGCTCTCCAAGACACTCCCCAAGATGGACTAAGAAGGACAGTGGGAGCTCGTGAACAGAACTGACACTTGCCATGATGGATGCCACATACTCTTAACTGCTTGAGATGTAATCTCACATTCTTCAGCTTTCCCTTTCTAGAACCTTTACGCCAAGGAAAACCCTTAACAGAGACTTCCCCAGGATATTATAGCAAAGTAACTTTCACGGGTAACAGCAAGGTCATGTTGTTTTCTAAGGTTATTCATTACCATTCGACTAGAAAATAGGTTATTCATTATTTTTTTGGCACCTTTCTATGTGGCACTCTGTTCTGCATCTACCCAGTAAAACGTGCTAAGCAACACTGAAGTGGAGAGGGGTGTGTAGTTTTTCCTCTTACGCTCCTGTTTAAAATTTACACTATCCTACCAAATCTGTCACTTCACAGCTGTAGTGCTTCATTTCCATAGAAAGTCTTTGTGAAAAAACTATCAAAGGTTTTGAGTTCAAAAGAAGTCATAACTGTGTTTCCTCCTTTTATTAATCTCTGGAAAGAAAACTGGCTGTTGCTGCTGCTTGATCATAGAGATGTCAAATTATAAGCAAAGATTGAAATCAGTATTTTTGATGTTGACGCTGACTCAGAATACATCCTTCTTTTCTTAAGCACAAATTCATCCACCAAGTTTGAAAGGCTCTAGTGAATTTTAATTATATTGTATTTCTGGGTTACTGATCCCTTATTTCCTATATACACTTGATACACAGCTGACAGTGTTGCTGAGTTACTGTTTGGGATCAATTTCAGAGGAGAACTGCACTTGGAAGTAATAACACTAAACAGCAAAACACTTAAAAAAATAGATACAATTATATACATACACCTTTCCTTTAGGAACAACAAAAGATTTACAACACTTGTTAGACAGATCAAGTTTAACAGTCCTATTTATCTGAAGGAAATCAAGCACTTGACAGAGTTCAGTATCAATTTCATTCCAAATAGTGCAGCTTGAGACTAACAGTTACTTCTCTGAACTGAAAGTCTGTAAAGGTATATAGAAGAAAAAGGTTAAATATTTTAATGCTTTATACAAATGGTTTTGCTAACCTCGTACTGTCAGCTTGCTATACAACTGTGAGTTCATTTCCTTGTCTCTCTTGTAACGTCGAAATTCATCAACAGCTTCCCGAACCACCGTGACTGTTAAAACAAATCCCTGTTAAGAGATACAATTATGCAGTTCAGAACCCTCAAAGTAGAAATACTACACAAAGTAAGAACATAACCCTAGAATATTCACTTTTTTCCTCAATTGGATTTTAGCATTTTCTACCATCTCCTAAAGTAATATTCTGGGTTAGTCCAAAAACAAACAAGCCAAAAGAAAAGAAAAGGAAAATCAGACTTGTAGGTTGTACAAACAACAGCTACATCTCCAAACACACACCATTTACCTATCATGTGAAATGGAAAAAATTTAAATGCTTCGGATGAGCTCAAGAGAGCTTTTATAGTTCAATAAGCGTTTCTGAATACATTCAGTGTATCAGCTCACTATCCATTACTGAACTATCTTCTACAAATTGTAGGGCTTTACCAAAATATTTACTAAGTCTCCAATTCTAATGAAGAGTCGGCAGCTTTTTTGCCACAGACAGAAGTGAAGAGGTAAACGGATGGCTCGTTCAATTAATTTTGCCATCTTAAATGTAGTAATTTAACAATACATCACACATTAACAAAGGAAAAAAACCGGGTTGTTCAGAAAAAAACAAGTATCTACATTATTTGCCTGCTGCTTTCACAGGATAATGCCACTGCAGCTTCTGCTGGAAGCGCAGAGTGTGGTACCTGCAATTAAAATGGTCTCTGGCCACAGAAAATAAGCTAAAAAGAATACAGAATAGTTCAGAAAGTTTTCCTTTCTTTTTTTCTAAACCTCCTCAGGTATGGTCTTCTGGCTTCTTAAACTCAAGTGCTCAGTATTTCTCCATCAATGAAAGTGAAACAAAATTTCAAGAGTAAATGGATCTTCTAATTACTACAAGATGGATAAAAAAAAAAATCAATCAATAATTTACAAATCCTCCAACAGATAGTTTTCATTATCTAGCTTCAGACACCCAGCAATATTTTCCTTCTACAGAAGAAAATTTATACCCTTAGACTTCTTTTCTTGCAGCAGTCCAACAGTTTGCCAACCTTTCCCAACATCCCAGCAATAAGAAAGGAGTAAAGTATGCAGTTTTCCTGGAAGAGTCTTGACTAAACATCTCCTTTTCAATAGCAAGCGCTGTTTTACAGTTCCAGCCCAAAATTCCAAGGCTTAGTCTGTTGTGACCTTCTAGTGGTACACATCTTGTTTGTTCAGCTACAACAGTCGTATTAGAGCAGCATAGAACAAAAAAAGTGCCTTTGTAAAATGCATTCCTTTTCACTTCTGGGGCATAACTGAATGAGCAGTAGGGTTCTCCCCCTTTCTGGCAGCAGCATTTTCGGGAGCTTTGGCAGTATATATATTTTTAGCTCCATAAAGGCACTCCTGAAGCACCTTCAGAGAGATTTGCTGTTTGCACGTGTCTCTCTAACTAGAGAAAAATCAAAGCAGAGAATGTAAGGTGTTAAGTGCAAGAACTTCCCCCAGCACTCAAGGTACCTTGCTGGGGTAATCTCAGTACAGCTGACCGTGACTACGAGGAACAACTTAAGGAAGGCACTTTCCTTTTTTCTCCTCTCAAAGGAATTTGATACTCTTCCAAAGTGGAGCTAAAATTGTGAAGTCAATCTTATAAAAAAGCCTGTCATCTTTAACTGTAAGCAGTTAAATATCTTTAGCATACTGCTTGCTATCCAAATTCTATGTTTTACATTCTTCATATGTTGGACTCAAAACAAGAAATCCATTCCCAGTCTACAAACGACAACAAACCAGTAAAACACTGTCTTGTTCCAAGAACTCCAGTGCTTGATCTATGTGTATTACGTCTGTTGGAAAAACTATCAAAGTAAGAAATAAAAACATAAAACCAAAAAAACCCAAACAAACAGAAATAAATAAAAGAAACCCACACTCCACCAAAAAAGAAAAAGCTTTCAGCACATTGTCAACTTCTGTTCAGTTGGTTTTAAGTATCAGGCTGAACACTTTTCCTTGAAAATCTTGAGAAAATACAAGCCACATCATAGCTACTCCTCAGATTATCACTGAAAATTTAGCAGCAGTTACATGGTCTTCAAAAGAAAACCAAACTGAACTGTTAAGCAACAAGACAGCCCAATGGGTCTGACTTAAATGTTCTATATTTTCGCCATACGTACTGAGCCTTACTCATCACCAATTAATCTCTTTTACCTGGAGATAATCAGTAGAAAAGCTATTCAAGTAGAAACTAGTGAGTTTGGGAGGGGGGGGGGGGGGAGAAGAAAAAAAAAGGGTACCACAAGCACTAGGCTCAGATATTGTTGTCTTTTTAAGCTCTATGTAAAAACTGGGAATCAACTCAAAACAGCCTGGAATAAAACAAACACATCACACAGATTATCAGTGTTTGCAAGATACAGGATTTTCTCCTTTTTTCCTTGGGCAGGGATGAGATGGGCAAGTTCCAAAGTGATTTTTTTTTATTTTTTTTTTTCTTACTACCCCCCTAATGCACAGACCTGTACACAGCACTTCACTGTGAAGAGACCAACTTCCAGACAGACTGACTTCTGTCTTTTCTTACTGGGTCAGCACCAAAGACCTTTGTAAACAGCCATTTCTAATCCCACTGTTATACAAGCTTTCAGTCTTCAAAGTGGTTTTTGTTGCAGCATAAGCCAAAAGTTGTCTGGAAACAGAGGTGTGAAGAACCTCCAGGACAGTCCCTCCATTTATCAATATTTAAAAGGACACATGTAGCAACAATTAAAACAATGGAATCAATCTAGAATATTTACTCTATTGACTTGTTAAGAACGACCTTTGCTCGATCAGTCAGCGTGTCACTGCTCCTCCTGAATACCACTGAGAATAAGTGCTACTGCAAAATATCATTTTATTACATTAATTTAGAAAATAAAGCAGTTGTTCTTCCTGCCTTGTTTTTAAACCTGGGTTAGGAGGAAGCTGAAAGAGAAGGTAGAGATGTGGCTATAAACAAGAAGAGAGTTCCAAACCATGAGAATATAGCTAGCAGACTACTAAAAGGGCCTCCTTGCAGAAGAACACAATCTTCAAACCTTGGGAAACCTGAGTCAGAAGCAACTGGCTTGAAGTTTCCCAAGAAAATACTGCAGAGGGCTCAATAATAAAGACATATTGAAAGGAAGCCAGTGCAACTGGCAAGGCAATCAATTAGGAAAAGCATGTTTAATGAATAATTATTTTCAAGATGTATTCTCCTCCCACTTTCTCCAGAGTTTTAAATACTTTTATCTCAATTTTCATTAAAAAAAGGACATGATCAAAACAGATACAGAAGAAATGCAAAAAAAATTTATGCCTTCAGTTCTGACCTAGCTTGAAAACATAAACTAGTGAGCAAATAATAATAAACTGAAAGAAATGCCACACACAGATTACCCGTGTTAGCAAATAGCATTCTCTACTAAATTGGAGGGGTTTTGTGTTTGGGCTGGGGTTTGCTTTGGTATTTTTTTTAAACCTGCCAAGTGCCCATCAGCCAGAAGGGAGCACAACTCAGACTACCTGGTTAATAAAATGACCTCCAGCCTGTGGGGCAGGAGTGGGGTAGGTGGGTGGGAAGGGAGGGCCACCAAACAACAGCTTCTGGAGTGCCTGTTGTAAAATAGCTGTCATCTCAAATAAGCATTTTTCTTGTTACAGCTTTTCATCACTTTAGTTTACCAGATGCAAACTTACAAAGTGTACATATACGTGAACTTTTCATCTGATGTTAGAAAGCCAAAACTTCTAGTTAATAATATTTATCTGTTTACCAGAGGAGCCCAGTAGGTGTACAGGTAGCCTATTTTCAATGCAGGTACAAACTGTGAGCAGGACACGACGAGAAAATAGAGATTCAGGAAAAACTTGAACTGTTCATATAAAACCTAAAATGAAAAACACAATATAGATAAATGCCTTAAAATCTGTACCTGTAATGTACATAGAATTGTCTTTTGCATGACAGGAGATATAAAGCCATTCTATGGCATTCTATCTGTACTATATAGCACATTGTGCTATATCACAAACTACTACATGCACTCTAAGTTATTTTTATATTGTACTGTTGTTTTTGTTGAGAAAACTCCTTTGATATTAATATCTCTTCACTCAGAAAAAGCAATTTGCTACAATTTTGTTATTTGGAAAACTGGACTAGGAACTTAAACTTTACAAATATTAAATACATATCAAGATCACTGTGAAAAGATTTATTCTGAAATTTTAACAGAATTCAGATGTTTGTAGAAGCATCTTGCAATAATTTTATATGCACAGTAGTTACTTTCAGGAGTTAAAACAGTTTATGAAAGTTTTATAATATGAAAAAATAGCAAAACAAGACTGCAAGTCTCTGAACTTTCTTTGCTTACATTATTTTCAGTTTTAACTGCTAAAACTTTTCTTCCACAGACACAAACCATTGCCAAAAGTATTACCCTAGTCTTTGTCATTTGAATTTCTCCAGAGTATCAAAACTGGATATTCTATACCATGCTACTCAGCATTATTGTGAGAAAACCCTAAAACTTCAGCCCTGTCTGCAGCACTTACAGAAAACATTATAAATTAACTCGTTACTTTTGTTCACCACTGTCCTGGTTTGAGTGAGAACAGAATTAGTTCTGT
Source organism: Megaceryle maxima (assembly GCA_024605025.1). NCBI lineage: Eukaryota > Metazoa > Chordata > Aves > Coraciiformes > Cerylidae > Megaceryle > Megaceryle maxima. The sequence continues at coordinate 23,416 of JANHGN010003696.1, read as the reverse complement.
TCAGTGATTCTACTCAGCTCAGTTCTTCTAACTCCCTGCACTGTCTGCAGTCGGCAGCCTGTTTTCACAGGCAGGGTCTGCTGCTGGCAGTGAGAACACCCCGTGCTTAGAGTCACTAACAAGGGTTGGGGTGCAGGCCAAGGCCACTGCTGGGTCTTGTGCACCACGTTGGGGGTGCAGAAAGTGAAAGGCAGCACCTGCAGGGAGGAGCAGACAGGACAGGGGACCCCAAACTGACCAGCCAGGGATTCCAGCCCATGGACAGCATATTGGGTATGAAGCAGAGGGATCAGAAGGGTCTACAGGGTTTTGTTTGCTTGCTTGCTCACTCACCCTCTTTCTGGGGGCTCCTGGGCTCTTAGACTGCTTCCTTGGAGCATCCCAGGAGGACTCTGCCCGTTCTGCCCTCAACCCCAATCTGTGTGTCCTGAATCCAGCACCAGAATCCAGCCCCTGAACACAGCTCCCGTCTGCTGCGGGGCCCAGCCTGGGACCCCCGGTGCCTGCTCCACAGCATCAGTGGTGACAGGGATGTGATTGCCATCGAGGGGTTGGGTTCAGGATTGGCTTTGTATAGATTTGTACAGATTCTGTTTTATTATTCTCATTCGAGCTGTTCTAGCTTCCTTTTCTAATCACTGAGTCTCTCTCCCTTATTCCTTTTCTCTTCCCCTTTGGGGAGGGAGGGGGGTTAACAGAGAGATTCTGTATTGGTCTAAGGGGCCACCCTGACCCTAAACTGTGACACCACTAACAAAGACCAAGATTTTCCCCATGGCAGATATTTCCAGACAGCTATGACTGCTAACAGTTCTCTGAAATACTTAAAATTTATAATAACTTTTGATTGCATCTGACTGCCATGCTGTAATAATTAGTTCAACTTGCTTGTACTAATAATGGTGAAAATAATCTGGGTCCTGGTGCTTTTTGGGTGATGATTTCTGTTATATACATCATTAAAAATAGTAAGTAAACTATATACTAAAATTGATGTCAGAAAATTGTAAAAAGAAAGTATATAGGTATGTATTGTTTTTTTCTACACATATGTATGAAAAATATGTTAAGAGGAAAGACTACAGAATGACAGGTTTTAGATGTATCTGACTTGATAGAAACTCTTAATACAGCCTTGTAATCATGTAGTTATGAATAAGACATTAAAAAAAAAGTGGGTATGTAAAAAATCTTATTTTGAAGCAGATCCCATCTCTTTTCTTTCTGTTCAGTGGTCTAAAAGCGACAGCTGATGGGTATAATGAGGGAAGACATTCTGAAATATGTTCTCTCCCCACTATTTTAACCTCTAGAAACCAGGTTTATGTAATCATAGTCATTATGTGTGTCCAGGTAACACAGGTATGAAAGGGTTGAAATAAGGAAGACAAGTTAGTTCAACTTCTATTAAAACAGCAAGTTCTGTAGAAGACAGAGATACTAGAAGTTCAAGACTTGCATAAACATTTTCAGAATTAGTCTATTGTTAAGAAAGACCAGCCTTAGGAATACCCCAAATCTTTAATGGGAATGTCTTAGACACCCAAATTAATTATCGATCAAATGCAAACCATAATCTGTATTTAATTAAACATCAATAGTTCAGATTCTCAAGGAATTCCTCCATTTTGTCTGAATAAAAGATAATAATAAAATTCTTTTCCATTATGGACAGAGATAGAAATTCAAGAAACCACTTAGGCTTATTTCATGTGAAGATGTATGTGCCAAATTTTGAACACCAGTGTGTAGCTGTGGCAGTCCAATAATGCTTGACATCCTTGGGACACTGGTCCTCTCTCTGAAGGTTAATGTGCAGGTTAAATGCTTATTCTCTAATTATGAAAGATGCTGTTAAGTGACTGCATACAGCTTCGTATGTACATTTTTTTAAGTATTGACATTCTTATTTTCAATACAGAAGAATAGTTTGAATATAAGCAAGGTTATGAATAATATATAAATTTCTTCTGTAGAATGAGGAAATCTTATCCTAAAACGAGTTCAGAGATTTTGCTGTCTTTCTGTTGGGAAACAGTTTCAGAACATATTTCTTTGATAGATCAAGAACCTTGTTTTCATCTCAAGACTTAATTTATGCACAGTTAGTTTATGCAAATTTATTCCATTGCAGGATATGATCTTATAAAATGGTAAGTGCTGCCTGTGAGGAGCTAGAGAGGTGCAACTTCCTTAACTGAATTATGTCCAAAGAAGAACCAAATACAGAAATAGATACAGAATCTGATTGGCAAAGAAAGGTTTATCTTGGAAGTCAGAAAGGGTAGGATTAAAATGAGATTTGTGAGGAGTTAAGCAAAGTTTAGCCTTGCAAAGGAAACTAAATCAAATAGTAATTTCTTTTTTTTCCCTCATATCTACATGGAAAGATAACAAGGAAAGAGCAAGAGAGGATATTGGGAAGCAAGCTTGGCCCAAGATTAAAGACACTCTGGACAGAAAAATGTACTTGACCACCTTTCTTTGCAAAAAGGAATCTGACCAATTATTAAGATGGACTAGTAAAGGACATGGAGGAGGGCATGAATTTTATCAGTATGTGAGGGAAAGAGAGGTTCAACTGCTTGAGGAGAAAGAGGGAACCTGATTATCTCCATCTCAGAAAAGTGAGGGATATTGGATTGTTTGCAGCATCATTACTGTGATCTAGCACCCCAGAACTAAAAAATGGAGCATACAGATAGATATCATGGATGGAGAAATGGTTCAGGTGATTAGAGACTTGTTATATTATTTCAGTGTTACCTTTTAAGAAAAAATTTGAGGGGGATAAAGATTGAAGACAAACAGATCATAATTCACTCATTTTCTTTGTACCTAAAGGTAGATCACATTGTACTAGTTTAGTACTTTTCATGCTGAAATAATTCACTGAAAAGAAGAAGCCTACCTACCTTTCACTTAAGTGCTTGACATAGTAACAGCTATGATATTATTAATTAAGCTAGACAAGAAGGAAGTTAAGTGTAGGAATTGTAAGACTTCTGCTTAGGTTAGCATTGGTAAAAATGAGCCTAATGGGCTGATAGGATCTCTGAAATTACTACTTTGCCTGAATGACTTTCTTAAGGTCAGTGCCATTTAGTGTTTACATTAATGATTAGCTCTGAAGGGCAGAAAAATTCTAATTTTTTTTTTTATTTTGACAAAATTGGGAGGAATTATCAATAAAAGAACCCGTACATGACGTAGCAAATAATTTGAGTACCAGAGTTCCAGAAATAAGATAAATTTTATTAATGTGTTTCACAAGTTTGCGCAAGTATGTGATGCCATAAACTGGGAGCTCACTAACTAGAGGAAAAAAAATCTGATGTACTGGTCAATCACCCAATGACTGCAAGATAGTAGCTGGTTATTGCTTTTGCAGGGTGAAAACAACAAAAAAAGACAAATGCAAGCCTAGATATATAGCAAGTTGTCTTTATACATACATAAGGTGAAAGTGGTTGAGAATATTAACAGCAATGCCTAAGCCACTAACAGTCTTTTGGAAGACCATGCTGTCTAGTCACCTGTGTTTAAAAAGCACGGTCTCAGCCAAGAGCAAATACAGAAAACGTCTCCTAAAGTAATCAAGGTAACTGAGAAGAAAACAGGATTTAGCTTAAACTGTCAAAACACAGGCAAAGGTTTACAAATTGCAGAAACAGAAAGGGTTAAAAGCTTTTTCACTTTGAAAAGCATTCTGGAACATGAAGTAATAATTACATGCTTTCCTTTTCTAGAATGATAAAAAAGTGTTCCAGATTTCTAATAGATGGTATTGTTGTTCTGTCTGTGTTTCACTAGCCTTGCTTTTCTTACCAGTATAGCAGTACTGGAAGTGGTTTTCCAAAAGAAGTAGTGAAAACAAGAAGAGAGGACTTGAAAATTAGGTTATTACTGATGCTTTTTTCTCTCTGTCAATTAAGCACAGCAATTTAGGTGGTACATAAGCTGACTGGATGTGATACTAAGTGTACAAGTAAAATAAGTTATCTTAAAACAGCCTGATTATTAGCAATTTAACTTTGCTATAGTGTGTGGCTGGGCTCTAATATGTCTTCTCAATTTATTAGATGTCTGTATAATTTGCTTATGTCAATTTCACCCCAAAATGTGTCCATGTTGTTGATCAGTGACTACTCTAATTTTCTAATGTCAAAATGTCATGGTACAGTACTGTAGAACAGCGGAAGCGAATTTTCCTTGAACCATATGGAGTGTTCAGAAAGGCAAAAGCCAGGAAGGGAATTGGTAGCATCATAATTAAATGAGGGAATGGCCTGACTTTCTCAGTGACTAATAGTGGCATAACAGCTGCTAATTTGTTAAAATTTTACCTGAAATGACCTTATTTGTATAAACATGCTTTTTAGGAAAATTTTATGTAAAGGCAATCTGGAAATAAGAGAGGTGTGGTTAAATAATAGGTAAAACTCTGCATAGCCAGGGCATTATTATTTGATAGGTGATATGGTATACTGTGGTCCTTTAATGAAATGCCAGATGAGTATATATGGACACACCTGAACTATAGAAATTTCTGAAGAACACCAGAATAAATCCAAACGGTTTAGTAAACCTTTCATCTGAAAGTGCAAGTCAACTCCTAGAATGGCTTTTTCAAGGCGTCCTATATATTCCTATTATATTTACCTTTCTAATTTTCAGCTTCATTATCATGGCCAAAATAACCCTCAGAAATACAAATGAAAGCAAAAATTTAATGTGCTCTTATTGAATTCTTACCCTGTTGAGACAAACAACTTCTTTCAACACAGATAACACTGTCATTTTGCTATATTCTTCCACTTTTTCTGTTTTGACAGATCTATATTCTCCTTGTTCTATTGATTTCCTCTTATTCCTCTGCTGCTGAAGAATCTCCTTTAATATAATTTCTTCTTCATTATTTGAACTCCTTCATATGCATTTATAGGTCCTGCTTTCTCTCTCTTTTCTCTCCTTAGTGTTTGAATGGTGTAAAACATTTTGAGAGCTTTTGCTAGCTTCTCTTTGCAGGCAACTCCCAAGCTTACCTCTTCACCCCATTCCGTCTCTCTTGATTTAAGTTGCACATTTCAGCCTGTCTTTCTGGATGTCCTATTCTCAGTTCAAACCAAATAGTCTGAATGAACTATCTTTGGTTTTTTGGGGTGGGTTTTTTTTTTTGTTTGTTTTTTTTTTGTTTGGGTTTTTTGGGGGTTTTTTTTTTTTTTTTTTTTTTGGGTTTTTTTGTTTGGGGTTGTTTTTTTTTTTTTTTTTTTCCTTTTTTCAAAGA
>JANHGN010003696.1:0-13445 GCA_024605025.1 Megaceryle maxima | reverse complement strand
TATAGCAGATGTAGCAACGAAACATTCCTAATGCCAGTATCAAAGCTTTAAAATAAATAAATTAATTAATTTTAAAAAAAACCACACAGGAAAACACAACCCAACACACACACAAAAAAACCCCCCCACACACACACCACAAAAACCCACAAACCCAAACACAACAATGCAGATGGCACAATCTGCATTGGTGAAGAGGAGAAAGGAAGAGCATCCTTGCCTAACCAGCTTACGAATCTACTGAGGAGGGTTTAAAGCAGGAGCAATGAAATAAACTTCCTCACAGCCACCTTTAAGTGACTGCAATTTGGACAAGGATCAAGGAATGATGGGATGAGAGCACAACAGGAGGAACAAAAGGCTGGCAAACAGAACGATGCCTCCGGGCTCAGACTATTTACTAACAACAACAAAGAAACAAATACGGCTGGGACTCAACTCACCTAAAATAACCAGCCTCTAGGACTACCCACTAACTACTCTAGGACTACTCAAAGAAGATTAACACAGATGAGTACAGATGGTTTGGACAAAAATGGTAGTGCGGAAAGAAAAGCAGGTTTGCCATACACTGTATCTAAGCACATATGCTTTACAAACCTGTATGTTAAAGACAAAATTTTCTGCCTTTTTTAATACTGAATGGAGGTGCCTTGATCATGTTGGGAGTGTGGTTTAGGCAAGGGAAGCAGGAAGACTGAGCAGACAGGCCTTCTGTGAGCACCTACTGCAGCCAAAGCACAGACCGAGCGAGACAGGGGGGATTTCAGCTACATCAGCCCATGAAGCTGAAGAAGAAAAGTGACACACATTTTCTACTGAGGTTTCTGAATATACTGACAATATTTCTGATGCAGAAACCATAAAACGCCCACTAGGAAGCTCTTATAAATTGCATTCAAACCAACAGAAAGGATTTTGCTGAGAACAGGAGGGGGAAACTTCAATCTAGTGACCTCAGTCACTGTATAGTCATCCTAGTTATATGTATTTGACATGTATGTATTTTGTGATTGATGTATAGACACCTGAAAGAAAGCAAAGTCGTAACCAACACTGATCTGTCAAGTGCAAACTCTAAATTGGAACTATTTTTCCCTCTGAGAGGAGCCAGAAGCATTACAGCTTCCTCTCTTGACTCTTGTGACACTCTAAGATGTCCCTGCCCATGACCAGGACATGCTTTTGGGTCCCTTCCAACTCAAATCACTACATGATCCTCTGTCTCTAGTAGAACTTAGTTCTCAGTATAATTCCTTAAGGAAAGTAAAGGAATATATTCTTGGAAGTGACAGAGATAGAAAAATTGTAATTGCAGAGTAGCTTGTTATAAAAACAAAGGAATTTCAGTGAAATTCTGCAAAGCTTTATCTAGAACTTACTGGGTAACTGACTAACAAATATTTCATTTTTCAGAAAACAGAAAATTAGAAGAGGCAGAAGTATGTGCAAGGAGGAGATTAGAATTCAAAGCTGTCTTGACAGATTGGAAAAACTACCTGGAAGAGTAGAACACAACTAAACAGGCAAAAGCATGACACAGCACGCTTAGCCAGAAATAATCAACTACGCAAATAAGGAATCGGAAGAAGTAGTAGATGGCAGCTCAGAAGAGGACTCAGTTACTGCATAAGAATGATGCATGTTGGGAAAAAAAAAAAAAAAGCATGTATCTGGTCAGCATGGACGGGCATACTGCTAGCAAGTCATGAATGTAGTCCTTTTTCTCCACCCAGGACTAGCAAGATCTCAGCTGGCTTTCAGTACCATTCTGAACGGGAAATTTCAACAAATGGGTCTAGTGAGAAAAAGACCACACACAAGAGCAACACAACCCCTAAGGGTCTAGAAAGCAGAGCAGGCCTGTCCACTGAATACAGAGCTGTTAGAGAAGGCTGAGTGTGGACCTAATATGGTTTCAAGTATGCAAGAAACAGCCACCAAGAGAAAGGGACAATTATTCTTTAGGTCCACCACAAGTAACAACAGACTTCAACTGTGCCAAGTAAATAAGGGCAAGGGGACAGACACTGAGTAAATGCTTGTAACAAGTAGGGTGGAAAGAAACACTTAAGGCTGGAATTGCTGCCTCTGCAGGTCTCTAAGATCTGGTTAGATCAGACATAAGCAATAGGCGTAATTCATCCTGTTCAGGCAAGGAATCGACCGGACGACCTCTTAAGGTCCTTTCCTATTCTGCTTTTCCACAGTTACAGAACCATGGCACACACAAATACACGAGGAAGGCAGGCCGATAGTTTACATCACCACAGTCCCACTTCAGATGTTCTTGCCTGGAGCCTCCATTATCCCAGCCCTATTATGAACTAATTTTGCCACAGAAAATGGAATTCAAAGTTGCAGGCACTTCCTCAAGAAAAGCAGAAATTATGCAACAGTAAAATCATTCAAAGCAACATTCACTTTGTTATGGAAATGCCACTACACCACTCCTCACAAACTGACATTTAAAACACTTCAATTTTAAATGGTGGACTCTTAAGATTTCCTCCCTGAAGTTTTCAGTATGAAACAGGCACCAATTTGGTTTGATCCTATGTAAACATGTGGTTTATTTGTTAAAAAAATAAGCCCATTCCGCAACTTTTCCCCATCACTTTTAAATAGTGACAAAGAATTATTCTATCATAAAAATTGTAAGAACTCAACATTCAAAAATCCAACCCTGGTATTTAGTAACATACAAGTCAGAAAAATCACGTTACCTTGATCACTACTTAAATTTGTCTTGAAAACAAAATGAGCAGCAGTGGTTCTCTGTCAATCAGGTTAATGGCTGTGAACCTATCCTACTGCTGCTGCACTGGCTTGTACCACCCTCCTCCCATAACAAGGGGGTGGGATTCTTGCCCCTTCCCTTGTGCTGAAACAACTACATGCAAGTGTGTGGGTAAACCAGATCCACAAACAGATCCAGCTGCCAACTAATGGAGAATAAAAAGGGGGACTATGTTCAGTTAGATCCAGCCCTGATCTTTAACATCTATAAAACCATAAAAATAGTTGAGACAACACAGCCTACGTTCTTGCAGGAAAGGGTGGAGTGACTGCATTCAGCACCAGGCTGGATTTACACTTGATAAAATGCCATTAAAGCTATAAACATAGTAGTTTCCAGGGCAGGGAGTTGGAGAGGACAATACAAAAAGACGGTAGAGAGTAGCTGTATAGTAAGCAGTGTTAAGACAGATCTGTAGCCAAAAAGTTCCAAGAAAAATAAACTTTTTCCTGGGGAAAGTGAACCAGCATGACAGCTTCTGTCTATAAGTCCATTAGACAGAAATTCCCTAACAGTCTTCACAATCTTGCTCTGCTTGAAATCAGGTTTTGAATTTAAACTGTAAACAGACTGAATATTTTACTAGGCACAGTCTCTTTTGCAGAATAATTTCCTCAGACACAGAGGACTTTTATACTGCTAAAATTACACATTTGACTAAAGCAACTGAATTGTACTGCCTGCCTTGCCACAGAGCTTCCCCTTCTTGAAAGTACTTTTTCCATTACAAATCCACAGAGATGCCATAATGACCAGTAGTTTAGCAAATGCCAAAAAGTACAGACTAAAGAATGATGCCTGACAGGAAAACAACTGTGATACCTGTGATAAAAGGGATTTGACAGATGCGAAGCTAACGACACTCGAGTTCTCAAACACAAGAAAATCTCAGATGATGGAAATATTACAGGTATCATAATGGTTTAGATTATTTTTACTACCTCAGAAGTGAAAATCAGTCAGCTTCTGCCATTTACAGTCTCAGCAGTAATCCCTGTATAGCACGGGAGGAATAAGAGGTGGACATGCTGGACTCAGGAATCCTAATCCATTTACATTCATTCTGATTAAGAACAATGAAGTCAACCCAATACTTTTGAAACTCAGATTATCAACACCCAACCATATACTTAATTTGTTCTAAAATTAACATTCCACAACACAGAGACTATTTTAGTGCAAGGTTATGGACCCTTTCGGGGGCTTTTTGCATCCACTACATTTGTGTGAAACAAACATCTGTGGATAAATCAGAACCAGCATTCTCCAAGCTTCAAACACCCAAAAAACATAATGCAAGATGCAGCATGATCAAGGCACTTTAGATTTTTCTGAAATCTTTAATATAAAACCATACCTTATGCTATGGATTTAGCAATTAAAAAAAAAAAAAAATCACAAACTTGTCTATTGATTTAAGCATTTATTTCAAATGCCCTGGCCTAGGAAATTCAACAGCCGCAGAAAAAGCTTTTAAGTGAGCTATAAGCCACATTGCCTAGATCAATTCAACGGATTATATATATGAAAAAATGAATGAATTTATAAAAGAACTTGGATAGATATCTATCAAATGGCTTTTTACCAACCTGTTTCCTAGGTACTTTTTTAATTTAAATAACCACAGTCTTCACAATAGTAACTGATGCCGTATCAAAAAAAAATAATTAAAAAATGAGTAATTGTTAAGTAACAACCCTTAACTTTTTCATAAATAGAGCCTATCTCCAAGTCAAAAGCTAAAGTAGAAGTCTCAACTGACTCTGCAGCTCAAGTATAAAGGCTTTTTTTATTTTCTCTTTTCATTACTTTTATCCTACAAGCTTAACTGCCAGTATCTTTCACAAAACAGCATTTTCATCAGAATGGAAAGATAATATAAAAGCTCTATATTGTCTGCAAGGGTCAGCTTTTCCTTATTAGGTTTTAAGTAGCAGAAACTAGTTCTGCAAAGAAAACATACTGTAATTATTGTACTCAACAGGTAGCTTCAGTAATCAGGCCAAAAGCAACACAGTGGTCATGTCATTCTTAAAAGATCAGCATTTTCCCATGCTTCTGCATAACAAATGCATTGCAGATTAATTGAAAGCGTACAGGCCATCTTAGAGCCCAAATTAATCCGAGCATTTGATATCCCCTTCACTTCATATGGAAATGCCATTCAATGGCACCATTTTCATAGGGACAAAGTGTTTTTTGATAACAAGTGGAATGTAAATCTCATGAGAAAGAAATCAATCCAGCCCAAAGAACTCCAGAGTATTGATCTATGTGCATTATAATTTCACAAGCTTGAAGAGAATTTGTAAGTTAAAGGGGAAATGATTACAGCCACAAAACAGCTGCTGTATCACAAAGTTTTCTTTTAACTGTGCTATGAAAGCAAGAAATAAGCAGTTTCTGAAGTTAAAAGTTATATTGGTTGTACTAAGTCTTCAATTTGTTCAAAATCAAAGACAACATTTGATTTAATTATGATTTTTTTTTTCTTGCAACTGTTTAAAGAGCTACAGTTTTCCAAGTAAAATTCAGGCCATTCAGTTCCAATCAAGAAGTTTATTGTGTAAAGAGAAGTTTAAAGCTGCATAAAGGATTTTTACAAAATCAATTTTTAGGTACAGTGAACTTTGTCAAGCCTTCCCTATCTGCTCCTACCAAAACAGTCAAACTTTTTCAACTAAACAGTAACAGTTTGTGATGTAGCAAACAAACAAACAAATGACCTTGTATAAAATTCTAAAGCTGCAAGTAAGAGATGGAAAAATCTCCTCTCACAAAAATGAGACTAATCCTAACAATTCAAGATTGGGGGGGGGGGGAAGTTGTTTGTTTGCAACAAATAAAGCGATTTTTTTAACACAAACACAAGACTTTCACTGAGAACTAAAAGAAATCAGGGGCCCCTGAGCTCAGCTCCAGCCAAATGCCTCGTCTTTTATTGGGGTTGTGTTTCTGTCCCAGCTTTGGCAAATTCACAGTTCAGTTTAAAGCGCAGAAGGGAACTGTGGAGATTTCAACCTCACCCAGTCTCAGGCAGGAGACATTAACTTCCATAAAAACAGGGTGAAATCTTAAATTCTGTTCAACTGAACAGATTTCAGAATATTATGCTGTATTTGATCTCACCTTACATTTCAAAGAATGTAGTTAAGACTTCTTGAAGTAAATTTCAGCTGTTTGCATAACATGTATAATCGACCCTCCAAACACATGAAAATTGACTCCATTTCAAGTGTGAAGGCATCAACACCCAACTCTATCCCAAAATGATACTTTACACCACAAACCCAGCATAACTCATTCTACTACACAGTGCAAATAGTAACAGTGTATGTGACAATACAGTAGCCTCATTTGCATGATCCTAGGCAACTTTATCAACTGCAAATAGGCATTGCAAAAACTCTAGTATTCTGTAGGCCCCAGCAAAAATTCATAAAGTTTGATTATAATGAGAAATCATCAAAAAGAATAACTTTATACGAACTGCACATCCCTGACTTTTATCAATAACAAAGCCTCAGTGGTGCTCTCGGCCCAGAAGAAACCTCCCCATCACCAGGACAGGTATTTACACACTCTCAGAAGTGCTCACCCATGCTGAGGTTTTCATCCAGCCTGACTGGACCTGTAGATAAGCCACCATGGGATTCGCTTTCCTTCCAGCTGATTTTCCATAAGCAGACATCTGCACCTTTCTTGTAGGAGCATCCTCTGCCTGCTAATATTCTACTGAACTTTCAAGCTTCTGCTAGCATTTTATTATATTAAAATAGAGATCTTATTTTTGCCATGAAAAGTGAAAATTATCTGCTGGAACTTTCTCTCAGAAAACACTAATGTGACTAAAACGCCTCTAGGTATAAATACAAGACTGAATGGACACTATTGCATCCAAATTGACTTGAGGAAATCAGCAAAGCAGAAATCATCCAAGTCCTCCCTCAGTGAGGGCTTTCCCTTCACACACCTAAGTGAGCAGCAAAATTTGTGTAAGACGCATCAAAACGATGAATCCATAATGCAATTCCCTTGCTCTTTTTATCGTCGGAAAGCCAACACAAACATGGCTCAAGTATTTTAATTAGTGAGTTCTGTGAGTTCAGAAGTTTCTAGGCTTAAGTTCCACTTAAAGCTGAGTTGTATCTGTCAGTTTTAAAAAGCAGGCAAGGGCATGGAATTTTGCAATTCTCAGTATTAAAACCACTTTGTGACATTCTCTTTGATCATTAATTAGTTCAAACGTAAATTCATCTTGCAGTGAGAGCCTGCCTCTGTCCAAACACTGTAAATTCTCTGTCAGGGCAACTACAGGGTGTGTTCTTGACTGGTCTACCTGTTTTGAGGAAAGCTACAGGCGGAACTCACCCGAGTCTATTCTTTGAAAGATAGCCCAATTTTAAGGCAAGTCCAAAAGATGAACAGCCTCTTTAAATACTTTAAGATGTGTTTTAAGAACTACAGTGACAGTTCTGCATCAGAAGCATTGCTTTCAAAAATCATTTATATTTACAGAAGCAGAGTACGTATATTTTGCTACCTTACTTGCTATTTCTAACACTAATAGTTCCTAAACTAATAATCCATGAGTTTTGTTAAATCAGTACAGAAAAAAAAAAAAAAAAATCAACATAAGATTGTATTTTTCTGCAAATAGTAAAGCTGTATAATAAAAATATTTCCAAACTAAAAGGTGCCCAAATACAGTTTTACTTCAGTAAAACAATAGTATCAAGCCTCTTAAAATTTATTAAATGCCATGAAACCCACCTGGGAAGGCATCTGTTGAAAATCATCTGCCAAAAAAAAAAAATGCATTCAAGGTCACTGAAAACACTCAATTCACCTGACTGATTCTCAGATTTTACCATTCAAGATTTAAAAAAAAAATAAATAAATAAATACCCTGATGATTGATAATCATCCCAATAGCAATTTCTGTATTTGGAAACTTCCTAGGAATTCATTGGGAAGTTACTATTCCAAGGCAACTGCACAGAGCAGAGTTCAGCGTAAGAAGTTTAAGTAAGAACCAAAGCACAAGAGCTAATTCCAGTCGGAACTCACTCCAAGGGCATCAATCACACCTATTCTTTAACCTTAAAAGTTGAAGCGTTAGCTAATCTTTAGTTTGCTTTTTCTTTTCAGCAATATCAATAAAATGTATGTACTGTCAACTTAACACACCAATTCCCTCAAAAGTAAAAGAAAGTTTTATCCCCTCCACCCTCACGTGGTCTTCAGCAGAAAGGAGGACCAGGTTTATATGCCATATTATGGACCTCAGACGAGTACAAGTGTGGTACACGATCTCTCTGAGAAGCTCCTCTCTTTCCTGTAAGCCATTAAAGCAGACAGGAGAACTACACAGCAGCAGCTCTTCACAACTTCTTTTAACACCACCTGGTAATGTCCTCGGAGGGAAAATGCAGACAAAGCTATAAAAAGGTGGATGACAAGCAAATTCCTGCGTTACTGTACTCTGCACAGGTCACACAATACACAGTTAATGTTTACTTAACCTCAGAGTAAAAAACCAAAACTTTAGTCAATAGTACTGGTATGCAACAAACCTAGTGCAAAGAAACTTCCAGCCACCACAGATAAACCATTCTAAGCCTCTTCTTCTCTGAGAAACTCTGGCTCTTGGTAGTGTATGGTAATCACTCTCATCATTTTCAAAGCCTTCTTCCGACATCATTAGTGGCATTTCATCCAAATGAGAGGACTCATCTTCCACTTGGTACCTAGCAAAGTGAAATAAAAACACATTATTTAAAACAATAAATATAAAAATAATTTATTTAAATAGACAATCCATCACTTTTTTATTACCAGGAATGTACTAAAGTAACAAGGTTTTTGGTTTTGTTTGGGTTTTTTTTTTTTTTTTCCTCCATACAGATCTTTATTTTATTTATTTTCATCTAAAAATCTCATGTATTTGTGCTTACGCATCAACAAGAAATTCTGATTTGAATGAAAAATGAGTAATACTGCAAAAAGGCCTGCAATCAATCACTATCAAGCACAGCATAACAAATTCTAGGGAAATTCTTTCAATCTGTACAGAGCTGAAATTTCATACTTTTTAAGGGATCCTTTGTAAGATTTTTATTAAACAGAATTTATTTGGCAAAGTTTAGAGCAGATTCAAATGACTGAATGTTCAGGGAACTACACACTTCAGATTTCCACCGAGCTTCTTCAACTTGCTTTCCTGACATCTACTCCTGTGTGTGCAGGCCTCTAAGTCACACTGCCTACACAACTCATCGGTATCTTAGTTTTAATTACTAAAACATTATAATTACTTCCATAATTCTACACAAACATTCAGCAAGTCAAAACAGATTTGCCTGTAGAATCTATGGAAACAGCACTAAGCCAACAATGGTCCTTTCCTCTCCAGAAACTACTCTTCACTTCAGTTTTACATTTCTGGAATGCTTTTTATGCCAAGACAAAATGCTGGAGTATTTGATAAGAAAATTCCCCTAAGTGCATGTAAATTGAGTAACTTGTTCAGTTCATCTTTAGACCATCGGAAAAATGATTGAGGTAAAAACTGCACAATTACTCATGTTTCCTTTCACGGATTAAAAGGACTCATAACAATATTAGTTAGAAGAGAATTTTAAGAGGAATTAAACATTACAGTCAGGCAGAAAATCATACTTTGTATGCAACACCATATACAATAGCCCTAATCAATAAAAATGCACAATACAGAAGATTAAAAATTGAAAAAGCTGGCTGCACAAACACTTAAATACATGACCTATATATCAAACTGAGCACCAAAGGAAAAAAAGTTTTAAATACATAAAAATATGACTTGACACTGTTGGTAACAGACATCAAATAGGAACAGCTGATAATAAAAACGTATCTGACCAGATCCAAATATATTCTGCATATATATTTTTAAAATTTCTGAAATACTTTAGAGTTTGGAAGACTAACAGATGATCACCAATCCAGTCATTGTGTAATGTGCCACCTTGAAATTATTCTTACACTGGGACTAATGAAGAATAATTCACAGAGCTCAGGAAAATAAGAAAGGATTGAGTCACAGAAAAGTGTGTTTGGCACAGAATTAGTAAATTTGATTTTTAGGAATCTATATTATATAGTCTTTTCTGAAAATGTACATCTTGGGACTGTCCCATTTTCCCCACAACAACTTAAAAACAAATTTATATAAAACCAGCAATTAACAAAACCAAAAATCCATCCCCTTGATGTTCAAGAGCACCTAGAGTGCATGGAGCTCTGCCTGGGGATGGATCAGGAGCCCACTGAGAGCTTCTGGGTTAGGAGAAAGGAGAGGACAGGTAAGGGCAATGTTATAGTGGGTGTCTGCTGCAAACTGCCTGAACAGGAAGAACAGGCAGGTAAGGCCTTTTGCGGGCAGACAGGAGCAGCTTCACATTCACAGCCTTTCATGAGGGACTCCCACCGCTCTGGTAGGTGAACCTAAAAAGACATAAGCAATCCCCCAGGGTCCTACAATGCTTTGACAAGGACTTCTTCCTCTAAGGAATTAGAGGAGCCAATAAGGAGAGGTGCTCTGCTTGCTACTCAACAAGCAAGGAGAGGTTCGGTGAGGATGTGAAGGTCAAACACAGTCCTTGCTGCACTGACTCCGAGATGGTGGCGTTCAGCACCCTGAAAGGCAGGGGGGAGGGTGGCAAGCAAGCTCACAACCTTGAACTTCAGGAGAACAGATGGGGCTTTTTCAAAAACTGCTTGGAAGAATCACATTCTATAAGGCCTTGGACGGAAGAAGGGCCAAAAAAACCTGGTTAGTATTCAAGGATCTGCACCTCCAAGCTCAAGAGATTTCTACCCCAGTGAATAGGAAGTTGGGCAACAATGCCAGGAAGCCTGTGTGAAGGAACAAAAACCTCCTTGCGAAAATCAGACACAAAAAGGAAGCACACGAGGGTAGAAGTAAGGATGAGCAAACTAGACAGAACACAAAAACCATTGTCCAGGCACCCAGGACAAAGCTAGGCAAGCTACAGGCCAAATGGAATCAATTCTGGCCAGGGATGTCAAAGACAAGTCTGAAAGTACAGAGGTGACAAAAGGAAGACGAGGGACAATGTGGGCTCATCGCTGAATTAAGCAGGGGACCTGGTTCCACAGAACACAGAAAAGGCTGAAGCACTGAATGCCTTCTCTGCCTCAGTCTTTACTAACAAGACTGGCTTTCAAGAGCCCCTGGTCTCAGAAAGCAGAGGAAAGTCTGAAGCAAGGAAGAGAAGGGCAAGGTCAGGGAACACTTAAGAAAGCTGTGTATGTGCAAGTCCACGGGCCCTGATGGGATGCACACTGAGTGCCAAGGGAGCTGGCAGATGTCATTGCAAAGCCACTTTGAATTATCGTGGCAACTGGGAGAAGAGACCAAGGAGTAGAGGAAAGCAAACATTGCTCCTATCTTCAAGAAGGGCAAGAAGGAAGACAAAGGGAACTACAGGCTTGGCAGTCTGACCACAATCCCTAAAAAGGTAATGCAGCAGCTCATCCTGGAAATCATTTCCAGGAAGACAAAGCACCAGAAAATCATCAGGAGTAGTCAGCATGGCTTCACCAGGGGGAAGTCATGCTTGACCAACTTGATACATTTCTATGATGCAATGACAGCCTGATGCAGGAGAGCAATGGATTGTGTCTACTTGGACTTCAGTAAGGCCTTTGACATGGTGTCCAACAGAATCGTCACAAACACGCTGTGATGCAGGGGCTGGATGAGCAGACAGTGAGGTAGACTGAAAACTGGCTGAATGGCCAGGCCCAAGAGGGTGGACACCAGTGGCATTAAGTCTGGCTGAAGGGCAGTTAACTAGCTGTGTAACCCAGGGGTCCAATCCTATTTAACTTCTGCTTTAGTCATCTGGATGATGGGGCAGGCCACACCCTCATCAAGTTTGCAGATGACACAAAACTGGAAGGAGTGCTTGACAGGCCACATGGATGTGCTGCCATCCAGTGCAAACTTGACAGGCTAAAGAAATGGGTTGACCTCAGGAAGTACAAGGTCCTGGCAAGGAACAACCTTACACACCAGTATATGCTAGCCAGGTGGAAAAGCATTTGTCAAGAAGGAACGTGGGGATCCTGGTGGACACCAGGTTAAACATAAGCCACAAAGAAAGCTACTGATATCCTGAGCTGTGTTAGGCCACATATTGCCAGCAGGTCAATGGAGGAGATCCTTCCCCTCTGCTTAGCCACCGGTGAGGCCACACACTAGACTCCTGTGTCCAGTTCTGGGCTCCCTGGGAGAAGAGACAGAGATATTGGAGAGGGTCCAATGAAGGACCATGAAGATGCTTAAGGGACTGGAGCATCTCTCCTATGAGGCAAGGCTGAGAAGTGGAACTGTTTAGCCTGGAGGAGACATGGGCAGGATGTTACTAACCTCTATAAACACCTAAAGGGAGGTTGCAAAAAAGACTGAGCCAGACCTCTTCAGTGGTGCCCAGTCACAGGACAAGAGGCAACGGGCACAAACTGAAATGCCCTCAGAAGGTGCCCTCTGAACATCACGAAATAGTCTTTTACCATGAGGATGACTAAGCACCAGCAAGAGTTGTAGAGGAAGGCAGTGGCTTTTCCATCCTTGGAGATGTTTAAAAGCTGTCTGGACATGACCCTGGGCACCCAGTTCCAGGTGCTCCTGCCTGAGCAGGGGGGAGTTCTGCTGACACAGAACAGCACCCTGAGCAGCATTCAGTCCAAAATCTTGATAGACAAACCCAGTTATTTTAAAAAGAAAATAACACCACAAACATCAGGCGTGAAAAAGCACCATCACTGGATTGGCATTTTCTCAACTTACTGTGTATTGAATACAAAAATCTGAAAGCATTTCCTTTTCCCTTAGATTTTCTGTGCTGTGCCCTATTGGGTACAAGAATATAGTGAAGCAGCTATTCACCTTTTTGGACGCCATGAAAGGGAAGTGAGGAGGAGACTGTACAGTAGTGTTAGATTTCTATTGCAAAGCTACATTACAGACTTTACACTGGCTGTGTAATAAATTAATATCAACACAGTAAATTGATATCAACACAGTTAAGATGGAAAATATAAGAAGGAAGAAGAGGAAAAACAACCCAAACCCAGTAACCAGTCACTGGCTAGACACTTCTGCTTTTGGTTGGCAGGTGATGCCACCTCCTGTGAATCACTTGGTACAGGACATCATTAAGGTAGGTTAATCACATCTTCAGAGCAGATTAAATCCAGTAATGCATAACTAGGAATAATTATAATAAACACACACACAACCATCCCCCCCGCTGCAAGTCAACTGAGTATTGGAACCTTAGGCAAGTAAGCCCTTGAGGAGAAAAATCCTCACACTTCAAATGATGCAAAAGCACAACCACACTGCAGAAAACCACAAGTTTCAAACCAAAGAACTGCCTAAATCTCTTAAAAGTTCTGAGTTCCCAGAAAGTAGTTATGTGACGACAAGGCATGAAAAGTGCTTTTAGAATTAGTACCACTGGTACTCACTTTAGAAAAGATAAAAAAAAAAAAAAAAAGGGGGGGGGGGGAGGGGAGGAAAAAGGGGGCGGTGGAGGGGAGGAAACCATGAAAAACCTGATTTTCAGCATGGTTT
>JANHGN010003693.1:0-13199 GCA_024605025.1 Megaceryle maxima | reverse complement strand
AATAAAAAAAGAGATAGATATATTAATATCAATATATTCTAATATCTTGGTTTCTCATGGTGTCACTAGCAATACCAGGAATGCATATCACACAAAGCAAAGGACGCATCCCACTTCAGCTCAGGACCATGTTCAACCAGTCTCAACTCCAAAACACCTGAATCTGCTGTTTCCTATTGCCTAGATATCTTTGATGGCTTGGAACTAGACAATAAGAAGCTCTGGGCACCAACCTGAAGACAATCTCAGCCTTGCCCAAACAAACCTGTCAATGGCTGCAGTAGAAAAAAGGCCTTCATCACCCCAAAGTCTGCCTGATCATTGCCTAGCAAATAATTTTACTCCAGTTGTGAATCTTTTCTATATCCCAATGTGTGTTCATCAAGAAAAGAAGCAGCTTGGGAAGGTCTGCCCTTCTCCCATCCATTCTGTACCCTTCCCCTGTGCTTTCATGGGGAATGGAGAGGGGTACAGCTTTTTGGTGAATTCTTCTCAGTCTGGTTATTAGAGAGGCAAAGGGAGAATAAAAGAACCATTTACCTTGATGAAGAAGTGGAGCCACCAATTGCCAGTGAACATTCTCTGCTCCTTCAGATCCTATGGGAACAGGAACCTGACCAAGCAGAAAAGCTATGGATCTTACCTAGGAATTTTGCAAGTAGGATGGGCAGTCTGCTTTCAGGTGGCAGCAAAATTTGTAATACTCCAGGACATCTTATTTTACCTAGCAGCTATATTTCTTCAGTTAGTGATGCATTATCACCTGCTGCTCTCCAAGCACTCATTAGCACTGTATGTGAGTAAGCTTCAAATCCATAAAGACTGTTCCAGAATATATAGTATAATTAATCAATTGTCTTTTCAACAGAGGTCACAATATGGCACAAAGACCATAGTTTGCTAAGTGAAACCAGAGGGCTGCTCTCTTCCTCATCAAGCATTCCCCTTGCAAAATCCAGAACTATTCCATTTAAGTGTTAGCAGTTTGCCAAGGGAAAGAACTCTTTTTTTCTTTTTTTTTTTTTTGTCTTAGTATGTGACAACCAAAAACTAATCAAGTTTTTCCTGAGAGCTAGAGAATGTACAGTGTCTCTCCAAAGTAATAAATAGCTGCTGGGTCTCTGACTAAAAACAGCTCAGAAAAATGCATCCAATTTTGTTGTGCCACATATAATTCCCTTCCTCCAAGAAGAAAACAACCATGTGGTTAGATGCCAGCTCTGTGTCTGGGCATGCACAGTGGAGAGCTTAGCCTCTGCTTAAAGCTTGTGATAGACAGGGGATAAGGTCCTTCTGATTACATCCTTGATGTCTACCCTGGCTGTGAAGATAAGATCTGATGTGGACTTGTTGAGTAATCCAGGTGAGCTTCAGAGTTAGTAATGTGCTGGCAAATGGTTTCTGCCTCACAGACATTTTGTCCAGTCACAGAGCAAGTGACCAGTGGTGTAAGCTACACTAGAAGACCAAACTCTTTTGTTCCAAAGAATTATTCTCTACTCTTCTTTCATGCCTACATATCAAGTGCTCCAACTTTTAACTCTCACTGCACAATTCCCACAGTGACTAAGCTAACACGTCATTAAACCTTGGAGCCTCTAGTACAAAAGACACAAGTCCTACCCCAGATAGATAATAACATCACATCGTATCAAATTTGACTCACTATTCTGCCTATTCCAGAAAGCCTGTTATTTATTTCTCTTCCTTCCTAGAACCAGAGGCTGTACAACAACTGATTACATTTCTGTAATTTACATAATCAGGACCTCTATGCAAAATTTTATCTAACTATTTGTACCACTCAGTGCCAGCCTGAAAATTTTATGAGAATGCCCAAGCTCGGCAGGTGTCAGCAGCTGCAATCCAAGCTGGAACTTAAACACCAAGGATCATGGCACAAAATGGGTGAATTGCATGAACTCTCTGTTTAATCCCTTCTGATATAACCACCTCTTAAAAAACCCCTTGTGTTACTACACACCAAAGGCAATTTTCCAAGAAGGTATTACAGGTTTGGCTCTTTCACTGTTATTGCCATGAAGGTGCCACACACCAGAGCTGTGGCTGCTCCAGCCTTTGTCAGAAATGCTGCAAGAATTGCTCAGCTTGCAGCAAGCAACAAGTGCCTTGGCTGAACGACCCCTTAATGACCCACTCTTCTCACAGAAGGGGGGATATTTGCTGCAGCTTCTCCACCAAGCTGAGAATCAATGAGAAGAGGAATATCTGCATTATAAACTGCAGTAACACGGCTAAAGGTAGCTGGCTGCAGGTCAAAGCACAGCGTAGCCAGACGCAGCAGGTCTCTCACATGGCACCAGGTGCTATCACCAGCAGGCCAAATGACTGAGCAGAAAGAGGGAGGGTTATGGTGGTGACTAACATGGACTTAAATACCAGCAGGATATGTTCCAGCAACACCAGATAACGACCTTCCTCCTGCAGAGCCCTGCCAGCATGGTTTTGGACAGCAGCACACCCAAACTCAGATTCTCTTGCCCTGACCTCACAGACACTCTGTTGTTCTATACAGAAATTAGCTGCAGATTTTCCTTTTCTATCCTGTCCCAGTCCCCATGCTCCCATGTCTCTCATGCATGGTTTTAGCTCCCCGTTTTCCCTTTTCACTTCATGCTGTGTTCTCTTAAGTATGGGTAACTCAGTGTTCCTGGGAGGACAGGGAAATAACACTTTTGCTGAGTCCTTTTTTTTTTTCACTTGTTTCAGATGCTCTCAGGACTTGTTTTGGTTTTCCTGTCCTCTTTATGAAATGAAGACTGCAGAACCCTGGTAATGTGAAATTCACTAATGAAAGTGACACTAAGATACAATTCACTCAGGGCTCTGATCTTCAGAATTTGAGAACTCTAAAAACCAAACACGCATGAATCTTTCCTCCACAAATAAAATGTACCCTTTTTAACAAAAAAACCATAATAAAAAAAAAGAATTGAAATTTAGGAGATTTTTTTTTTTTTTTTTTAAAATGATTTTTTGTTATTTGGGTTTTGTCTTTTTTTTTTTTTTTTTTTTTTTGAGGCTTCTGAATTTGCTCATGCTACATATGAAGATGACGTATAAAAGTTTCAAGAATTAGGACAAAAACAGTAACCTGAGAAAGCGAGAAAGCAAGTCTTGTACTGAAGAGAAGGTAGTGGGAATTAAGCTCACTGATCACCTTTAAGTTATCCTTTTGCAATATCTGGAAAAGCTGGTTTTTTGTTTTGGTTTTTTTTTTTTTAGAACAACTAAACTAAGGCTTCCAACTCATTGCTTGTCTACAGAAATTTGGACTTTAAGCAAAACACTAAACACGTGGGACTGATAATAGAAACAAGAATTGATAAAACTAGAACTAGAACTGCTGCCTTATCCCACAGTGTAGAACTACATTTAGTCTGTCCTTGTCTTCAAAATCAACTTGCCCACAAGCCTCTAGACATCACAGTCAGATTCAGCTGGGGCAAGCAATGGGGCTTGTGACTTTATTACTATATTCTGTTTTTTCTAACTGTGTGACAGCATGCAAATGAAAAACGAGGACATTGCCTTAGCAGCTTTAAAATACTTTGTACTTTTAGAGTTGACTGGTTGCCATGGCAAGCAGGCATGTTTAGATAGCAAACATGAAACAGGGACCTGCTTCGCCAGTAGTGTGGGGTGGGAAGGCCCTGTGCAGCAGTATAGTGGTTTTGCCACTTCAGACCTCAGATAGGGTCAAGCTGGCTGAAGCTTTGTACCCAACTGCTTCCTTTTGATAGCTTTGTTTTGTACAGAGTATCAAGGGTGAATGAATCATTGTTTCCAAAACAGGAGATCAGAACAGAGGTTTGAATAGCATGAAACGTTGGAATTGGTGGTAAAATAGCATGTCTTGTTTCCACATTTCCTTTACACCCATTCCATACCTCACAATCCTCCTTGGTTATGCCAATGTAACTGAGGCTGAACTGTAACCAAATCACTGGAATGCTCTGTTTCAACATCTTTTTTTTTTTTTTTTTTTAGGGTTGTTTGAATATAGGAGGAATGACCAACATTGGCATCTAAAAATATGAAAATCAGCCACATGATCTGCACTTATGATGCCTTTCCTTGAATATACAGGAAGTTTTGGGCAGCTGCACTAGATGTGCAAATTAGATATATTTAAATGATGTATGTTTAAGCATGTAAGCAGCCTTGAGAACACATCCTTCAAAAACTGAGAAAAAAACCAATCATGGCCTGATATTAGATTAGAGAAAATAGAAGAAAGAGAAAAGAATAAACGTTGGAAAAAAACAACCTAGAGACTATCAAGGACCAGCCTTATCCCAAAATATATCTGTATTGTATGATTCATAGAATAACACAGATTGGAAGGGATATCTGTAAGTCATCTTATCCAGATGTCTGCTCCAAGCAAAGCAACCCTAGAACACATCACTTGGCACTTTGTGCAGTTGAGGTTTGAGTGTCTCCAATAAATCTGGGCAACCTGTGCCAGGGTTTGACCACCCTCAGAATGGAAAATATTCCCTTATAGCTATTTGGAATTTCTCATGTTCCAGCTTTTGTCTATTGCCTTTCACCATTTCACTGGTCACCTCTAAGAGAAGTTTGTCTTCTCTATCTCCTCCCATAGGCAGTTGAAGAAAGTCACAGGGACACCTATTGTCCTTCTCTTCTTAAGTCTGAACAATCCCACTTCTTTCAGCCCCTGAGCGTATGTTTATGCTCCAGCCTGGTGGTCAAGCCCTGTGATCCAGCCCCCTGACTATCTTGGTGACTTTTGCTAGACAAGCTCTTGTTCATCAAGGCCTTTGTTGAATAGGAAGCCCAAAACAGAACATGGTACTCCAGATGCAGTCTCTCAAGTGATGAATAGAGAAGAACAGGTTTTCAGGGTAATTCAGGGAGGAAAGAACTTGGGGAAGACATCTAGTCCAACCACCTGCTCAGAGCTGGGTCAATAACCACCTCCCTGGACCTACTGCTGAGCTCTTTCTAACAGAGGCCAGGATACAGCTAGCTCCCTTCACTTTAAGGGAAAACGAGGTTGACTGATGCTCATCTTGCCCATCTTTAGATGTCTATAATGTAGATCTCTGAGATAAGCACCAAAGGCAGCCTTTGAAAATAGTGACAGAAATAGGTGTCTGATCCATTTCAGATGTCTGCTTCATCAGGAGATGAATCACCCTCCAGCAATGCCTGCTTCCCTCCACTGATCATAAAGGGAGACCAGGTTGATTAGTTCTAATAAAAACATCTATACCGGTGGTATTTACTTTCAGCCAGATCAATCCAGCCTCATAAATTTTACAACATCCCCAGATTCTGCTGGAAGATGTTACACTTTTGCATGTGTGTGTGAGTGTGCACTTGCAGGGTTCCTTTGAATGTAAGAATGCAATTAATAAGGGTATATCTAGGCAAAAATACACTGAACTGGAGGTACCTGAAAGAGCTGATTCGCATTTCAGTTGCAGATATTCTAGCAAATATCAAACCCAGTGGTTTATGAAGGTTAACTTGCTTTAAATATATGCCTGAGATTTTATTTTTAATACTTGAGGTAATATAAAGATACTTTCTTTTTCTTTTTATTCTTTTATTTTGGTAACATTAGATAGATTTTTCTAAGGGGAAATACAAAATTCGTCTTTGAAGCAACCAAGAGTACCAAATTGTTCATGCTACCCACATTGAAATCATCCCTAATTCTTCCTTTCCTCAATGAGAGCTGCAAAGATGAGCATGCAGTCAGCATATCTGACTGATTTTAGCTCCTAGTGGAAAGGTCAGATAAAGTTCACCTCCTTTATAACAGAGCAACATTTCAGGAGGTCTTTAATCGTTTGTCCTGTAGATGAGCACGATCATCATCTTTCAGTGAACATAATGGTTAAAGATTATATTAAAACTCCCCTTTTTGAACAACAGCTCTCCTTTTGACCTCTCTGTAACCCTGAGTATTATGGCCTATTATCCAATTTGAATCACAGATGAGTGTTGCACTTTTTAGATGCACGTTAAATAACCTGCCACTTTCTTCTGACTGAAGACAGACGCACCATCTATGCAGGAAAATCCAGGCAGATAAGGGAAAAAGCATCGCACCCCATTCACAGAAACCAGCCTGGACAAGCAAAGTGCGTATTCTTTTAATAAGTATGTTTTGAAATGTTGAGAAACCATTGATCTTAATCTTTCAGAGCTAACTGTAGCCTCCTTTCATATACTTTGCAGCAGCTTCCTCAGAAGTCCACCGCAAGTCTTCCTAGTCATGACGACAACACAGCTGAGCAGCAGCCTGTACACAGAAGGGACCAAGATAAGTGTCTCTGAGCAACTGACTGTAAATATAAAATAGAGAAGGAGTTTGTTTATGGTGGTCAGAGCAGATAGGAAGTCTGAGAGAGAAAAGACAGGACTTTTCCAAAGTAATTTTGAATCATGAGATTTATGAGCCTTGGCAATTATTACTCTATGAAAACTGTGGATATCCAGTTGCTTGTCTCACAGGACACAACATACAGTATTGCATTTAGACTATTGCATTAGCAGAGATTGATTTAAAGATCTAATTCAAAGCAAGGGCCTGCCTAGTTGGTTCTGAGCATGTTATTGTGAATTCTTCATTCAGTAATGAAGTTTTTTGCAGAAATATCTGTCAGACAGATCCCTAGGGAAATTCTAGGGCATCCTTGAAGCAACTGCCTTCACAATAGCAAAGGAAGCACAATCCAAAAGGGGTCTGGCCCATCACCCTAGGAGGTGTCAGAAGTGGAAACTGTTGTTCTCCAGCTGGTTCTGTCTTTTTTATGCTCCTCAAGTTCAGAAGCTGGCAGTCAGTTCCTCTGTTAGCTTCCTGTTTCTCTGCTAATTTAACTTTGGGTATGGCATGTAACTCTAACCACACTGGAATTTATACCAGGCCTGGGATGATAAAGCTCCATGTTCATGAGGAGAAAAGTCTGGGGATCAGAAATGCCGTGAGATTTGTCCCAACAGCAGTGCAATCCCTGCACCATCAGAGAGGGAACAAGCATTACTAACAAGCAATGACTGCACTTGAGGCAGTGCCATGCTCTGACTGAACAAGTGCAGTTTTTTTAGCCCTCTTCATCTCTTCTTACTCTCACTTAATGACATTTACTACAGAATTGGATGCATTCCTCAAGCAACTACTACAGTACATCACAACACCTCCTCACATCTCATATCAGGTTTATATGCTCATTTGCATGAGCCACTGTTCTGTATATAAGAGGTAGAAACATGTAACCAAGCTAAACACACCCCATAGCCTGACTAGTTTTGTGGTGCAGGCAAATCCCTTATTTATTTTTAAGATACCTAACAGTGAATTCATGTTCAGGACACACACACAACATACCTATTAGCAGTAACCCTGGACTTAGTAGTAGTAGTAGTTCTAGCTGAGGTCCATGACCACCAGTTTCATAGATGTGAATAACAACCTCCAGAACTCCAGAAAGTCTTTCAGCAGATATACAGACCTGAAACATATGTTACCTCTTAAGCTATGTATGGACCGTATAGTTCAGAAACATAACCAGCACTTTGCATGATGCTTGCTACCTGATTGCTGGGTTGTTACTAATATTATAGCAGAAGAAAATCTATTTTGAAGAAAAAATGCTGACACTGAGGGTAGCAATACAGCCCAGCCCTAGGTATTTTAAGTAAGTGTATCATATTTTGAGCAGAATCAGTAGGATACAGCAGAGATTCATCACAAAAATTTTCTACTTGTGATGTTAGACATTTAATAATAAATATTGTCTGAGGATTCAAATTTATAACCTGGTCTTGTGGGACCTTCTGGACACTCAGTACCTTTGTAAGAAGCCAGCAGTGCCTGTGAGAGGTATTAGATGAGTACCTCTGGGCTAGTAAATGCACAGCCTGTGAGTGAAATGGTGCAGCCCAGGCAGTGCCTGGACAGACACCTCTCCCAGAGAGCAGGAATCTTGTCCTGAGGACTCCTCCCTGAACAACCCAGCCTCCACCACTGAACACATTTGCACCATGCCTGCTCTGGAGTTTCTTGTCACTTCCCACTACCCACAACCTCGCCCTTGCAGTTCAGGTGGACAGTCACTAAACCCGGCCTAAAGTAATTTTCAAGTTCACCACACCCACTCCATACACTGCTTGCAACACTGACTTGCAAAAAAAAAAAAAAAAGATGTCACTAAACATTACTTATTTCTTACTTCATTGTCTGCTTTTACACCTTTTCATTAAAGTTGCAGAAAATATCATATGCTTGGAGAGCAGGTGGAGGGAAGATGGAAGTTTAACACTAATTTAAGGATCAAGTAAGCATTTTATCACAGCAAAACCCCTGGTAGTTTCTCATTAGTCTCACAAGCTCCTTAGCAGGAACAAAATAAATGCTAAATGACAGTGACTTCACTGTGGAAAGTCAGCTCTTAAACAAGTGTTGCAAACACACCATTTGTTCCCCACATCATCCTATTTCTCCAGCCATTTGTGACCAGGGTATGTACGCCCCTCCACAGATGCATATTACACTTGACTGCAAGTCAGTATTACTTTGGGGACATTTCATCAGGAAAGGCAGTGGTGTTACCATCGCCTGATGCACCATGATCTGAGATGCTCTTGCAGTCCTCTAGCAATGCCTGCTGTCAGCCTATGCTGTCTTTTCTAATGTCTGATAAGGTGATGATTTTAAAATCTGCGTATTACCTCAACTACCTCTGATCCAACTACCAACTGAACACATTCTAGAGTTACTACAGCAGTATATTGTAGTAATAAAAGTCTTGTGCCTTTCATAACCCAGTTTTGTTAAAACATTATGAAGATACTTCTATCAAATACATTCTTTAATGTCATTTGCTGAAGTGAACAAAGTGTCACGTGAGGTCTTCCAAGATCCTCATTTGTGCTTATTTGTAAGTCTCATATATCACTGCTAAAGGCTATATGAAACTTTAAAAATACTTCAATATAGGGAATACAACAAAGAACACACAGACAGCACACACTCAGCCCAGGGGCACAGCATCCTCCAGGGCAGAGTAAAAATGAGCCCAGATCCTGTGTGGGCAGCCCAGGAGCACCTCTACAGCTAGCCAAATTTGTCAAAAGACAACTTGTTCTTCTCTAGCACAACTCAACATAGTGAGAAATGAAACTGGGGGGACTGCAGCCATAGGTGACACACATCATAGAGGGGACACTAAGAAATAGCTCCATGAAAATGAGTTAGAAGCAAAGAGCAGTAGAGAAAAACCTGAAGAAGCAAATGGTGGCAGAGAAAACAAATAAGCAAAGAGCAGCAACAAGAAACATTTCCACACACAACTCCACAGTCTTCTCCTACCACCAGAGAAACTGAGACAGACTAACTGTAACATGGGGTGAAACTCAGGGAAGTTGAGGCTAGGAAGGGGGGATAAGTGTTTGATTTTAAGGTAAGTCAGGGGAAGAAGGAGAAAAGGTGTTTGTGTTATTTTTTTTGGTCAATACCCTAATCAGTCATCTGAAATTTGTGCTGTCTGGAAATAAGTAAAAATTCCCTGAGTTGAACCTGTTTTGCCTTCAACTTCCCTCTCTACAAGAATTAGTCTGCTCGAGGCTTTTATCAAGGAGCTTCCCTAGCAAAACTGGCTGTTTCTCCTCAAAGAAGCAGCCATAGAGCATTGCCAAACATGCCTCATGGCAGAGACCACACAAAGACACAGTTTATATCTGCAGACTTGTTTGGCAGGCTGAGGGGAGCGGAGTGTTTTGAAGTTTGTCTGGAGGCCATAGAAGTCCTAGTGCAAATTGCTTTTGCTTTATGCAGGTGCTTGTGCCACATGTGCTAGAAAGAGACCAGACACTGAAATAGAATTATCCAATTTCTGGCATTTCCTCCATGTGGTGGCCACGTTTACTGTGTGTGCATCCCTCAAACCACCCCTGGCCAGGCTTGAACCAGCAACATTGCAGAGTGAGCCAGTGAGAAACTTCCCTGTGCCCAGAGTGGTAATACCTGACTAATAGGCTTCTCTGCTACAGGTCTTCTTTAGTGAAGCCTGTCTGGTGGATGCCTGATTTCCAGGCTTTTTTAAGCTGTACAGACTTTCGATCAAATTTAAGTTCATGAACACATGGAAATTGCTCAGCAAAGTAGGATGAGTGCACACCTACCTGCATTCCACTTTGGATGAGAATAATTAGCAGTTCTCTACTTTTCTTCCTGCTTAGAATGAGCAGGCTATAATCATCAGGAATTCATTTCCTACTTGAGTTGTTGCCCATGACAGACCACATGCTCTCCACTTGCAGCCCAGCATCTTGCTCTCTTCCCAAGCACACCACACAATGTGCCTTAGCTCCTTTCCTACTGATCAAACTATTTTAGACCTACTAGCTGCTATTGATGACACTGACTTAATGAACAGAATTAAGTTTTCTAATACGCTTGCCTGTGAACACAATCTCCCTGACTGTTCAGCAGCACAGAGCTAGAAATTGCTCTTTCAGAGAACACTCTTCCTAGTAAATTGTTTGCCAAGATGTTTGTGGGTGGCAAGCACAAAGATAAGTGTAAGTCAGGGCAAATGTGTTTAAAATTTCAAACATGTTTATTTTTATCTTTTCTCAATATTTGTCCAGCTGTCTAATCTTTGTAAGAGCTACCTAAATTAGGTTAACTCTTGCCCATCCATGCCAAATTCTCATGAGCAGAGCTGGAGGTGCGTTATGTGGTCATGTCACCCCCATCCTTCCCACACAGAACAGTACACCAAAGTAATGTCTCTACTTTTCATCTTAAAAAATATGTTGTAGAATAATAAACAGAAATCAAACATAAAATAAATTTCTTCAAAATTCTAAAATAAGCTTTGTCAAAGATAACGTTCTTCCTCCAGTTCTAACTCTGAGTCATGGTGTCAGTCAAACTATGAGATTCATCCATGATTTCAATTATTAATGGCCTTCAGCACAAGTCACTTTACCTTTGGCACATGGCTCCCATCTCTGCCTTTTCAAAACCAAAATTATCAGTGTGTGCCAGTATAGAAACCCTGGACAGAAAAGAACCTAAACAAAACTCTATTTCCCTGCACACAAAAATCAAACTGAAGCTAATCACCTAACACTGATGTCTCAGAAATACACCAGCACGTTTTCCCTGTCTGTTCTCCCACACTCTGCTACCTTACGAGACTCGGTAACTCAGTTCCCAGTCACAGATACAAAATGCAGAACTATAAATGGCAGCAGAACTGCAAAGAATCCCCACTCCAAACCTCACACTATGCCAATACACACTGGTTGACCTAATACAAGCTGCACACTTGGGGAGCAGTTTTTCTGTGTCATCCTAGTAAGGTGCTAAGGAGCCCATGTCCTAGGCCAGTGTAACACAGTCACTGGACGTGAAGCCAAGAATAGGCCATGAGAGTCTTTAAGGGTCTTGGCTAACACAGCAAAATCATGACAAGTTTTCAAAGGGAAGATTGAAGTTGTTTCTTTTGTCATCCTGTCTCTCTTCCTTCTCAGTGTCCACACAACAGATCAATTTTCACCATGCCTCCAGGAGACAATGCTCCAGGGCAGGATTCCCAAACCCTCCATGGACAGAACCTCAGAGCAGAAGACATAAGCATACACACAGAGAAGTCTCCTCTGCCTGCAGTACCATATTTGCTGCATGAAATGTGTCTTGCACATCCTCCAAGGCTGTGTGACACATCTGACAAGATCATCCTACCTGCTGGCTTAATAGATGCTACCAACCACAATTCTGGTCATGTTTTCACTCCCTGTTGTGTCTGTGGGTCCTCCCCAGTGAGTGTGCTGGGATGCTGAGGGGACCCAATTCCTCTAATGAATATACACATGAGCAGATGTAACTTTGTCCCATGGCATGGGCAGAACAGATAGAATTTCAACTCTAGCATGATACAGCGTTGGATAGAGTAACATGTCCAATATCTTTTGCAAAGAACAAGGTGCATGCTGATCTCCACTGCTGAAGAAAGCAAGAATGACTTAATTTGAAAAAAACCCTATGACTAATTTAGAAAAGGAACCTGGAATAAACTGAGGTTGAAGATGGCAAGAACCAGAAGTTTCACCTTGGGAGTATCAGATTGAACCTTAGAAAACTTCTTAAGCAGGAAAACAATACAGTCCTGAAACAAAACATCTCTCTCACACAGAGGTATGGTGGAGTCTTCATCCTTAGAGATGAAGTGTAAATCAGACTAGATACGGCTTTGTCTGATGCCTTCAACTTGAGGATGGACTAGAGACCTTAGAGGTCCCTTACAACCAGCATTACAATGATTCTGTGAAAACACAAACTAGAATTGACAGCTGTGTACAACTGCTTGATTATTTACCCAATCCCATCCACTCTCATTAGCCTGGGAGTTTATCACTTGTATACATGGTGCAGCATCCTATCTAAATATTTCTCAGCCTTTCTTTCTAAAAATACTGTCTGTGGTACCCTGAAGCAGCCTGTTCTTTGAAGTCTCCCTTCTGTTGGGCTGAAGCATCTTCTTCCCTGTGTAGGAATAAGTACAACAGGGAGTAAGGTAAAAGGGATAATCTCTCAGATATAGATATCTCTCAGATAGATAATCTCGGGGTGAAAACTTAAAGCTGACACAATGAAGTCTGTCATCAGACACTACAAATGGATCTGACCTTTCCAAGTATAAGCTCTGCATTACTACACACTGTTGTACATGTGTCATTAACCCAGAGCTCATAAATAATATTAGATAGATTCATCTCTGATTATATACTAAGATTTATGCCAGAAATTACTATCTAAACATTCCTTTTGGCCTCTGGAATATCCCAGACTTTTACACTTAATTCAGCCACTCTCACACAAGGATGACGGGCTTGTGTTTGACAAATTATATCTTCCAGAAATACTTTATTCCTGCCAAAATAAAGAAAAGTCATCTATTCATAGAATCATAGAATCATTAGGGTTGGAAAGGACCTCTAAGATCATCAAGTCCAACCTTCATCCTAACATCTGTCTATCCATTAGACCATAGCCTCAAGTGCTACATCCACTCTTTTTTTAAACACTTCCAGGGATGATGACTCCACCACCTTCCTGGGCAGCCTGTTCCAGTGCCTAACCACTCTCTCAGTGAAGAATTTCTTCCTAATATCTAATCTAAACCTCCCCT
>JANHGN010003692.1:43850-62870 GCA_024605025.1 Megaceryle maxima | reverse complement strand
AGTGGGGGGATCGGTGGGGCCCGCGGCTGGGGCGGGAGGGGGAGGGGGCCGGGCTGTTGCCCCCGGGCGCCGCGACCCTGGTTGGCCCCGGACGGTACGGCCGCGAGCTCCGCAAGGCACGTCCGAGGTCCAACATCTCGGGCAGCGCGCATCAGTGTGCAGAGACTCCTCGGCTCTGAGCCCTCGAGCCTGTCTCCCTCAGCCCACCCGCATCTGCCCCAGCTTCTGAAGCCCCAGCTCCGCCCGCTCCCCACCGCGCTGTGCCTCGCCAGCCCTGCCCGCACAGCCAGGATACGGCCCGGCCGCTCCTCCCTTGGTCCTCCCTGCCTTTGGCGACCTAGCTCCACTGTTTCTCAGATAAGTTTTTCCCTCTCATCCGTACTTTTCCATCAGAGGCCAACTGTTAACTGCATTTTCAGTTCATCACCTGTGAGGGGCCGTCTGAAAAACCTTTGACAAAACCTTGTTTTGCCAGCACTCAAGACACAAGTTTGGAGTGTGAATTAATTTGCTGGAGATTGCATCTGTACCCTGGAGAAATGCAAAGTTGCCTTTTTCAGCTTTTCAATTCTCTTTGCCTTCTTCTTAGCATTGTGGTTTGCAAGCAGTTCTGTATTGATGGCCACTAGGTGAAAGATCAGTTATGTCAGGACATGTAATAGAGAAATACTGAATTAATAATAAGACCAGGTTTCATTTCACTGTGCAGAGTGTTGACAAAGGCCTGGCTTCATAAAGAAGCCTATGACACAGGGAATGACCTCTCCCTGGGTTTTGCAACGTGAAGCAAATGGGATTCACTTCCAGGGCAACCGATTCTTCTCAGATCAGGCAGGTTTCAGAGGCTGAAATATACCTGGTTCATAATAGCGAGGCTATTCAACATAGTAGTGAGGCTATTCAATAGGCTGCTCCAGTGTAGCAGAACTCGGTCACCTTTGCTACATTAGTTCTGTTAAAAGACCAGCGCAGTCTGTAAGTCAGAATACATCTCTCCCAGGACGCAATTTGAAGTTCCTCCACCTCCAGCCCCTATTTATATCCAATGGCATTGGAAGAATTTAATGAGGGTGAAAACTGATTACACTGAGACTTTCTTTTCAACTGAGACAACTGGGGCAGCAGGGTCAGGGAGGGGGGTTAAAGCAGCGAGTGAGGCACTGGGAGAGAGTCCGAGTCAGAGGCAGAAGACAGGAAGTGAGGACGCTGGGGTTAAGGGGCTGCAGCCAGTCTTTCTCACCAGAGGATGGTGGTGGTCTGAGCAAGGAAAAATATGATTTGTACTGCAGTATGTTAAGTACTGAGTATATCCTCTGACTAGTGTTTGAGACCCTCTCATCAAAACAACCATAAGAATTTTCTCTTTTTTTTTTTTCCCCAGTTGTGGGCTAAACAATGCATTTTCTCTTGAGCGTATTCAGTTTAAACTCTATAATGCAATACCCCTCCAGAAATCAGCCTGATTCTATCTAGGTTCAGACATCCTTCCTAGAAAATTCTAGCTTCTGAAGGTAACATCTGGAAAACTAAAAGAAAAACAAATTAAAGCAAGCTACTGTAATGGTGACTGTCAGGCCACTGTAATCACAGGCAACGCTACCAAGATAGTCAGAGCAAAACAGAGCATGAAGACTCCTGTTTTGCACAGCTACATCCCTGGCTACTGCAGCAAAAACTTATAATACACATATGGGAAGACAACTAGTGCAGTTTTAACAGCTAACAGGATCAGATTAAGCAGGTAGAAAAGAGCAGTGGCAATACTTGGCTAGCCAACCCTGGATGGCAACCTTTGCTAATCCACAGGCTGTAATCAGACTTTCAGTTCATTCCCAATACCGATTGTGAAACTCATCAATAGCAAGAACAGGCAGCAGATTTACAAACTGCTCAGAATAAAATCTGTTATACTAAATTTTTTTTTTTCATAATTTTTATTCCTTCTCATGCCCATGCCTCATTTTAAAACATAATCCAAAAGAGTTATGGAAACTCTCCATCTAAAACAAAGAAGGAAAGTTAAACCCAAAACACCAAAAGGAAATTTTAAAGTGATGAAAGACAGGTGTGTGGAGGGGACAACTCTGGCTTCTCAGGTCTGGAACAATTTGCCTAAGTCTGTTGTAAACCCAGCTGCAAAATAATCTGAAATAGATGGAACTTCATGAAGGCAGAGTGTGTCCCTGAACACCAAACACTGTGCAGTTGCACCAGTCTGACACAGCACATTTGCCAGCATTTATAAATTTTCTTTCCCTTGCAGATAATCATAAATGTGTGGAGAAGAAGCTTCATGGCATCAACTCAATGTGCTTCAGTGCAATCACTAACTGGATTTCACTTCTGCTTTGTCTGTAAAATACATAATCCTATAGGGGAAAGCAAAGATCCATCAATAAATTAGAGCCTGATTTATAGTACTCAAGGATTCCAAAGTGGGTGGAAGGTAGTAGAGTGAGAGCTAAAAGTCATTATTTCTAAAAAGGAGCTGGGGGGAAATCTGGAGGAATGGAGACAGTAGTTGCATAACTAGGCTGGTACTTGCACCCACAGACCATGTGGAAGGTTAAAGACAAAACAAGACCACATGTGTCTCCAACATAACGTGAGCAGCATTAGTTTGTGTGGTGCCACTGTGCTAAACCCCTAGCAAATTCACCGGCCTCACACAATAGCAAGGAAGAGGAGAATCAACCCAAAATTTCATGTCCACAGCAATGCTCCAAAGACAGCTTGAAATACAGGGCAAAAGGGGAGAGGAGGGGGGAGTGGGGGAGACAGTAACACTAACTTTGAAAATTCCTGTACTGCTTTAGTTCTATTCATATAAAAGATTTGATAGCTGAGCATGAGAGGTATTCCCAGTATGACAGGTCTTCCAACAAAAGTATCTCCTTAGAAACAAAAAAAAAAATCTTTTGCTCTCATTCTGACTAGGAAATGCAAGTAAGAAAGAAGTACTTTTTTTTTCTCCTTATAAATATTTAAATTTGTGCTTCCCTCCAGAAGAGAAAAAATTAAATTAATTCCAGACACTCTTAATAAGCTTCCAGGTGATTTCTGTGCTAATAAGTTTAAACAAACAAACAAACAAACAATCAAAAAGATCCTTTTCTCCTACTTTAAGTTTGTGCAAAGATATAAATTAAAAACTCTTCTTCAGATTTCTTTTTGTGAAAACCAGACATTTTTTATGAAACCCAAGCTTGAGGATAAAAAATTACTCTTCCCTGCTTGTGTCCATAAGGGCTCACTGGGCAACAGCAACATCTTTGCATGCAGTGGAGGTCCTCTTGTCCTGATCTCCTGATATGCACCAGGGAAAGAGCAACACAGAATCAAGCTAACCAGGGACTTAAGGGTGACCTGTGGCAAGCCTGCCCCACCAACACTGATCTAGAAGTCCTTTTTGTGTCACAGTATTGTCTGTCTTTCCACACCAAGCAGTGAGCATGGGGTACGGGTATATGTCAGGAAGGGTAGGGGCAGCTCAGTCACAGGCAGGCAGGCAAGCAAGAGCTATGGTTGCAGGAGAGTCTTCATGTCATGGTTACCTTGAATCTCCCTAAATGTGCAGCAGCGGGAAAGGTGATAGCAGGAGCCACATGAGTGTCTCTTTAGGAACAAAACCCATACAACTTCACTGTTATTGCTACCTGGAAGAGCTCAGCTGAAGGCACAGAAATACGGGAAGCTGTGCAGCAGCTGCAGCTCTGACTGCAGTAGGCAGGGTACCTGTTCCTCCTGCTCATTTTTGGTTTTGCAGAAATGCTCCTTCAGTCTTCAGTGCCACACAGGCAACAGGAGGAAGGGATCCTCCTTGTGTAAAATAGCCTTTAGCTGTCTTGCCTTGCTTATCCTTTCTATTTCTGTGGTATGACTTGCTGTTCTGTTCCCAGGTTGCCTTATCTTGCAGACAAGGTCCTCTCTCACTGATTAGCACAAAGATTCATTCGTCCTCATCCCGCTCTCTTATTTTTAGTGCAAAATGCAAGATGACTACTCCTTCAAATAAAGATACAAGGGCTAGAGCAGGATGCCCTGCTCTGCAAGTAAGCTGTAGATCTGGCTGAGGAGTAAGTTTGCACTATGATTTTCTCAACAGTGTTTTAATCAGTTATCACACTGCTTGTAGTGCCTGCCAAAGTCATTTAGCTGTGTCTTCAGACACATCTTTCAAAATGCAATGCCAGGGGAGAGACATTCCTACACCCCTTCTGGGGTGGTGTGTAGGGGAGTGTAATCCAGCTCCCCACTCATTGGCCATCAGGCTGGTTAAGTACAGTGTCCCTCTCTCTCCCTCATGCGTCTCCAAAGCCCTGCCTGCAGTAGGTTAAAGATGATGTTGCCTGAAACTTTTGCAAGGTTACGAAAATGTGCAAGGGCAGGGGGAAGAGGGAAGAGAAGAGCTCTTGCCTGACTGAAAGCACTCAATCCCAGTGGTGCTGAGGAGCCTGCAGGGGCAGGAGCAAGTCCCAGCATCTTGCAAGCAGGGTGCCTGTTGGAGAGGCATCAGCATCCCCTGCTCTCCCTTCTTCTCCTGCAATTTGCTAAACTCACCTCTCTGACTGTGGGAACAGAGCCTTCTCACTCAGGTTCCATCCTGGCAACCTGCATCCCTGCTTGCCAAGGGGAGAGCAATGCACAGCATCTCCAGTGTGGGAAAATGAATGTGTCATTTCTGCCTTGAGAAATGCATCGGGGAAGAGAAGCCACTTCTCCGGCCTCTGGCCTCTCTAGAGAGGGAGACCATAATCACACACCTTCTGATTTTCCTTTATTTTGCTCTGCAAGGCTGACAGATGGTGTGTGGTGCAGCCAAGGCTGGATTCCAACTTGTATCTCCTTCGGTTGCTCACAATTTGCTGAGAACAGATTCCTCCTTGGGCTGACATTTCCATCTCATCCCCAAGGGGAGTTGGTTTAATTTTCACTTAAAGTTTAGGCTAAGTTTGGATCACTGCTCTGGGATTTCACAACTGGTGAGTAAAAACTCCCTCATAGCCCAGCATTCCTGCTGTGGACATCCAACCCAAGTGCTCATGGAGTGAACTCCCGAACGATAGCTCAGCCTGCCTGTGGTCACAGCACACTTGTGCAATGTCTCCAGGAACTACAGAGCGATCCTGCAGTGATTTTGTGCTCCTAAATTCTATGTGCTTAATTTTTTAGGTCTTACACATATTTAAAATATTTTGGGCAAACTTTGAATCCAGGTAATGATCTGGCTTCAAACTATGAACAGGAAACAGGCCAAGTTTGTATATGCACAGGACAATCTCCTTGTCTGGTCTATTCTACTTGCCACATGTAAATAAGCAATAAATAGTATTTCTTTCCATCTACTTCCTTCATTACATTATTTCACTGACTTGACAAGTATGCTGACACTTTGCAGGAAGTTGTACAGATGTGGTCCATGTCCCCAGAGATACTCCTGCTGAAATTAAGACATGGCAACAAAGAGGAGATATGAAGAAGTGGGGGGAGAGAGAGAGCAGCAGCTGCAGCAGCAAGGTCCCACCATTCATAAATCAACTCAAATCATCATACGAACTATGGGAGGAGTCTGAAAAATGGCAGACCTGATTCCTTGGTCATGGAGGTCTTCAGATCCCATAGGCAGGATTTCCATGTTGGAAAATTGCATTTTCCCTGGGGACCCTTCATTCAAAAAGACCATGTCAGGGAAGTACGTCACCTTGGTCTTCAGGGCATCAAAGGATGCCATCATTGTCATCTGCTTATGGCAGCCACAAATCTGGGGAAGCTTTTCTCTGTTTTTAAAGTCACAGAGTGCTCAACCTAGCATCTCTAATGTGAAAGGCACACGTCTGTCACTGAAAGCATTGATACGTGTCATGGCAGAGAAGAGGCATGTTCCAGCTCCTGACAGAAGTCCAGGGGCACCAGCCCTGTGTGTCAACAGCAGCCCCAGAAGCAAAAATATATTGTCCATCAACATCACAGTCCTCTTCACCATCCACAGGACATATACAGCAGATAGAAGTTTGGCTGATTTGATGATCTCTGACACCATCCTCCTCCTGACTCACTCCTGCCGTGCCCCAGTGCTTCCCTGAGCCCATAGCAGACAATAGTAAGACCCCATGGCTGCTCAGAAGGAAAACACTAACGGCAACTCTTGTCTTCTGCAGATCCTAAGGCCATGTCATGTGTCAGCACTTTGTAGAGAGAGAGTAGGAAGCTGAGGCACCAAAGATTGAAATGGCCTGCCTCAAGGCTGTGTACAAAGTCAGGAGCAGAAGAAGACCCAGACCCCAGACCACCTTCAGCAGGATGGGGTTCCCACCTACTTGCCTTCTTAAGGGGTATAAAACCAGAATAAATAATGAAAAACAGAAGTATTTGCTGCATCTGGCTCCTCTGGGAACCAGTGATAGCAGGCTCCACCAGTGCTTTCTTCTTCTCCATATTCACATCTCCCAGCACATCCTTGAAGTCTGTTGGGAAATTTTTGTTTTCATGTCTAGTGGTGAAAGAGTAGTCACATGTAGACCCAAGTCTGCAGTTGTGCAGACAGTAGGGTGCCAAACAAAAATGGCTGTTGTTATAAACTTTCCTGTTTAGCTACCTCCACCTCAGTAAATGTCCCTGTGTTTAAAGTTATAAAGAGGCCATTCAAAGGGTCACTAAAAGACCTAGAAATCTCTGAAGATCAGACTCCAGGCATGAATTGGGTAACGGTACTATTAGCATAGCCTGTTTTCCTGAGGCATCTGATAACACTGTAACTAACCAAACTATGACATAAATTGGCCCCAGGAAACAAGCAAAATATCTCTGTGGGTTGTTTCAAATTACTTACCCTGTGGGAATTTTAAGAATTCCTGTTAAATGTTTAGGGACATGTGAATTCCATTTCCAATCAGTCTAACGCCATGAGAACTCTGTGAATGCAGCTTTTTAAAGGAATATTGGTTCCTTTGTTATTGAGTGAACAAACTTCTTCCTGAGATTTTCTAGGGTCATGATGTTGAAAGTCATTCACATCCTTAGGTATTGTTTTACATTAGAATAAGAACTAAGACTTCCAGGCCCTTGCATGTAGGAGCATAAAAAAGTGTGGGTTTTTTGACCTAGGACAAACACAAAAAAGTTTTTTTGACCTTAAAATATTTGGAAAATAAAAGGCAAAGTTCTAGGATAGTGCATACAACGCTGTGACTCACACAGCTGAGGTGAGGATGCAGATGGAGTGAAAACTCCCTCTGACAAGTGTGAAGGTTCCAGGAATGCATCTGCTTTGCTGGTGGCAGTGGAACCCTGTGCTAGCTGCCAACCAGACCCCCAGATCACAGGATGGACTGAGCCTTCACTGGGTAGGGGAGCACACCCATGGGTGGGTGCCACCTCCGACAGCACATCCATGCTGCACCAAGGCCTTTAGTGCTGGAGCTAGGCTTTTCCTCTCCAGGGAAAAGAAATTGTGGACTCTCCCCTGCTGGCTTACATTTTCCTCCAAACATCAAGGCTTTTCTGAGGCCATTTTGATGTAAATCTGACAAAATTTTATTTTGCACAAAATTTCCCACAGCCCACCAAAGGTCTTCTTGGCACTCAGCCTTGCCACTTGTTTCCTGCTGGATGCTTCAGCTTGCCTCCAGCTCAGGAGACAGCACTTACCCATGGAGCAGCTGTAGCATAGGTTATTATGCAAAAGGCAGGTCCTATATCTCACTGCTCAGACTGCTCCTTACAGAGACAGCTTTTTCCAAGGACATCTGTATTTACCAGATGGGCTAATTCTGGAGATGTTTGGCTGTGAGATGCCTAGGCACCCTGGATGACAAAATGCAGGACTCTCTTTGGCAGCAGTCCTGACCTAGATGTGATCCTGAATTCAGGTCTTAGAAATGGCACCAATACCCACTGTAAATGCCACTGCAGAAAATGTGATGAGATGCTGGGAATGGAATGACACTGTGCTTCCCAACAGGACAGGTGGGCTGTGAGTGAATCGAACCCATGAGTACTTGTTCCACCACATGGAGAAGCAAGGGACGCATCCAGTTGCATACGTATGTTTTAAACCTCTGGTTTTCTACAAATCTTGTGGTTGAGATATAGGACTGCACTGACAGCCCTGAGAAGAAGCTGTAGAAAATACACACAGCAAAAAGAATTAACACTACTCAGTCTAGCTTAAAAACTGCTAGGCTTTCTTTGTTTTGTTTCAAAGGACAAACGAAGGGTTATTTTTTATTTGCCTTCTGGTCTTTGAGGTTTAACATTCTCTCCTCAAACTCTTCTCAGTGGCCATGAAGGCTAAACATTTACTCTTCTGTAATGCAAGCTGTGAGTAGTATGTAATCTTCCATCAGGAAGAGAAGTCTTACATAAACTACCTGCTTTCATGAGACTTGCCCTCCTGAGGGCTTCAACCCATTTTAGGCTTAGTGAACAGTTCACAAGCTGCCCCTGATTTTCTTTTACTTGTTAATCTCCAATCAGATTCACTGAATAATTCTTTTATTATTTATTTACATTTGCTAGCAAACTAGTGGAAAGCCACCCTCTGATTCCTCTGAATATTGTGGCTTGTCATCTTGGCCAAGCAGGGATTGTTGTTGTTTTGTCCTGTGTATTTCTTTTCTAACAGCCCAGAGAGAAGAATGCATTGTAAAAGGAAGTATAAGCCTCAAAGGAGCTTCCACCTGTAAAACATGCAAAAAACAGTTTCTATATAAGAGTTTTCCTAGGACAAAGGAGATGGGAAAAAAAAAAAATTCTTTGTGCTTTAGGGATATTAAAGTATCCTGATTAGAGGTTAACCCAGTGAGTTGCTTTGCAGGCAACTGAAGAGCACGATCTCAATGCCCTGTTTGATTGTGTTTTGTCACCTTTATTCCTTCACAAGATAAAGCAGAGACAGACAACAGAGCAAATAGATCTAATGCATTAAGGCAATTTTGGAGCTCTTTAGGCATGGTAAAGGAAGGAATCAGTGCTCCATGGATTATTCGGGATGAAACAGCTGCAGGCTTCTCTTTTGAGGAAGTAAAGCTCAAAGAAGTATTTTCAACCTAAATAGTTCTTTGTTTTGAAAACTTACATTATGATTCAATCATAGTATTTTGCAGTTTTGTGCTGAATTGATTAAGTTGCTCAAGATTAAAAAATAATGCCACTCCAGCTTTTTGTTTTGACACTTTTTAAAGCAAAACACAATTTTTAAAAACTTTCTGGGTTGTAGGCTGCTTTCAAATTTGCTTTTAAAAAGTAGAAAAGGAAACTACCTTCCAGTTTACTTGAATATTGACTTTTTTTTTTTTTTAATTTATTTATGTAATGAATAGTTATTGATCACTGATGGTTTTAATGAGTAGTTGTGGTTGGCCTCAGACAGGTACTTCAGCTGTAAGATTTTTTGTTTCACTGAATCTCCTGTATCCAGCAACTTCCCATTCAAATATTCCATGTAAATCAACAACAACAATTCAACTGCTCTGTGACCTGTGCAAGTGCCAGTCTTAGAGGTGCTCATCAGCTAT
This sequence comes from Megaceryle maxima, assembly GCA_024605025.1. Taxonomy (NCBI): domain Eukaryota; kingdom Metazoa; phylum Chordata; class Aves; order Coraciiformes; family Cerylidae; genus Megaceryle; species Megaceryle maxima. The sequence continues at coordinate 53,355 of JANHGN010003692.1, read as the reverse complement.
AAACTTGGTTCCACTGGCAGAGTAAGACATCTGTCGCCTTTCCTTTGGCTGGCACAGTACTAGGCCAGAGAAGCATACCACAAACATACCAGCTTCCCTGATTCTGGTAGAAAAATATCACTCTGTGATATGTAACCCACTGTCTTGGTCAGTGGTTTTGGGATCTCTGCAGAAGATCACTTTTGCTTGTGCAGAGCTCAGTATCACAAACATGATTAATTAGACATGATCCCAGATACCTGGGACTTGCTGAAGAAAGGACACTTTGAAGCTGTTGCTTTTGGACTTGCTCACACTGGCAGGTCTCTGTGTACAGATTTATGCATGATTCCTGCTTTGAATGAATGCTGCAGGACCAGCCCTTCCCATTTGCCTTGTAGTGTATAGAACAAAAAGTGGTCAGGTTTCCACTTTCTTGTAGAGTAAGGCAAAACCAGGTCTGTATGTATTTGATATATTTAGTCTTAAATTTATGCAGATTTTTTACATTTCTGTTGCTGAGCTTCCAATTTCCTTCCCTTTTCCAATTTTCATTTTTTCTGAAGAAAAAAAAAGAAAAATATCATTCTAAAATTATACTTTTTGACAAAAATTAAACATATCTATCTCCCCAAAGTTATTTCCAGAGCTTTATGATAACAGCATACATTAAAAAATCTGGAAACTGAATCTGAAAATGCAGATACATGAAAAACATAAATGATTTTTCATGGCTTAGGCATCTGTATAACTCTCAAATTTGCTCTTCCTGGAAAGGTATTTTCTTCTGGAATAGCACACTAGATACAGTAAATAAGTTCTAATCAGCTACTAGGAAGCTTGCAATAGCTGGCAGTGAAGTCTAAGATTTCCTTATTTCCTTATAGTGAAACAAGTCCTTTTACGAGATGGCATTTTTCCTGGCTAGATGACCTTTCTTCTGCAACAAAGCATTTACACACGTGGAAACAAAATCTGATGCCTCCTCAAAGAAGAGAATCACTGCTTATCCCAAGAGGATTTGCAAAGAAACTGGTTCCCAGGCCAACCTGTCAGTAGATTTTGGTCCCATTGAAGCAGGGGGCTGGGACCATTGGTTGACTTGAGCAAGGGACAGTGTAGGTTTCCTATGGGGGTCCTGTTGAAATATGTCAGTGTGTATATCTGTGCTTAGTTACTCCTTCTCCAGCACTACCTGACAGTTGGTGAGAAATCCCTTTCTCCAAACTTTTTACCATGGATAGGTGCTGGCATAGAGAGCAAGAGACTTACAGCAATGATAGATTACTTTATCACTTGTCATCCAATGATCACAGTGTGCATTCCAAAAGCTAAGTTTCTAAATCCTCTCTATAGGCTGTGTCATTCCAGGAACTGGAGAAACAAACCAATTTTGACTAAGAGGGCTTGGGCATCCCAAAATTGCATGTGAAATTTGCACAGACAAACCCCTGAGAAGACGTGGCCTCCAGGAACATGTAAAGAGCATAACAGCTGATGAATCCACTACATGGTGCCTGAAGGCACATATTTCTTTGTGTCAGCAAGCTAATTAGCATTAGTCACGTGGACTGGTGTATCTGCCAGTCTTCACTTAAGCAGCTGTTCTCAAAGCAAAATTTTGAGCTGGTCAGACAGTGGTGTAGCCTGGTCCACCCATCAGTCTGTGTTGCTTAAGGCACTCCTGTAACATTGCACCCAGAATTCAAGGTATCAAGGTGTATACACCAGCCCTTGTGAGAAGTGTTGTGAAACAAGATTCTGAAGCTCCAGTAAATCGAGGAGTTATAGTAACTCCAGGTCCAATAAATGGAAACTCTTCAAAACTACAGCAGATTCATGCAGAATTTTGCTACTATCTATGACGAATAATTCTTGCAACCTTTGGATAGCACAAAGGAGGCCTTGCATCTACCCAGAACAAATTCAAGTAGGATCAGATCACTGGTTTTGTGTCTTATGACTGCACAAGCTGGAAAGACTTCTAGCCTTTTAAAACATACAGGATATGTGAGACAGTGTTAAAACACTTTATTCAAAAACTATTTCTTGCTCAAATTAAAAATAACTGCTGAGAATAAAAGTGCATAAATTGGTGGGGGTCGATCTGTTATTCCAAGTAACGAGTGATAGAATAAGAGGAAAAGGCCTTAAGTTGCACCACAGGAAGTTCAGATTGGATATGAGAGAGAATTTCTTTACTGAATAGGTCATCAGGTACTGGAAAGGCTTGTGCAGGGAAGTGGTTGAGTCCCTATCCTTTGAGTCACATAGATGTAGTGCTGAGGGGTATGGTTCAGTTAAGGTCTTCTCAGTGTTAGGTTAATGATTGGACTCGATAATCTTAAAGGTCTTTTCCAATCTAGGAAATTCTGTGATTCTGTGATCTGCATTGCATAAATACACCACTTTTATAAATCTTTTTCTTGTGTGGATCACTTTTCTGCTTTGTTCTCACTTGAGATTATGACTTTCTCTTTCAACCCACTGAAATTAGACTTGAGTTTAAGGTCCTTGCACTTGGGTAAACTAACTCAATAAATCACCATCTAAGAACTCAAGAGGACAATAAGGCCTATTCACCTCTAGCCTCAAACTTGTTTTGTTCCAAGACCTTACACGACCCTTTGTCTCTCTACACCCACAGTCACTGGAAAATTAACCTCTTCCCCAAGGATAGAGAATGGCAATCTAAATCCCTCAGGAGTCCAGCCATGACCTTTTTAAAAGTTAGAGGCCTTTCCTGACACAATGCCCCAGAGAGGGTACACAGCTGAAATTGCATGAACTGAGCCTGTCTTGCAACGAGCCCAGACAAATGATTGCTCAATGTAACTAAAAATCCACAGCAGATGCCTATCTACAATCTGCAAACAACATGTCTCTGTGGTGAATTGAGGGTGGGGGTTGGCGTAGCTTTGGGGACAGGTATTTGATGACATGTTGATGCGCATACCAGGAACTGAAAACACTCCATTGTAAAACTACTCCTTGAATACAGCTGTGGTATGTCCTCACCACCTTTTGAGACTTCTCATTCGTTACTTGGGCTTGTGCATTTTGGTATCAACTGTGTGTATCTGTCTCCATATATGAAAAAAAACCAAAAAAAAAATCAAACAAACAAAAAAATAGAAAGGGTGATATGCTGGAAGCTAACTTTATTATCTCGTACGGTCCTTATGAAATCTTGTCATGGATTTCAAGCAGACCCCCCAGGGTGCTTTAAGCCCTTACACAGAAATGCCCTTCTCCAACAGAGAGTTAGCACACTGAAGCATTTAGGGGCATCCTTACTGTAAACACATCACCTTCTTAAGACTTTGATTGACTGAAGACAACAGCACACAGTGATGTCCTCTGAGGAACAAGCAGAAAAGGAGAGTCTAAGTATCATGTCTTGCATGCTTTAGCTGCTCTCCCCCAGTAAAGGCCCACTTTAAGACCCTCCAAGCCCCAGAGTGTGGTGGCATACAGCCAGGATCACAGATCTTCCCGCCCACATGTTCATCCTTGTAACCCCCTAGAGACTCAACTGGAACAACTCTGGGGCAAAGATGATGCTGTTGCTATCCTTCCACCTACTCAAGTCCCCACCGCCAGCTTTTGGCAGTCACTTTCTACATTTTTCCCTTGCTTCTTACCCCTCAAGAATACAATTCAGGCCCCAGAAAGTAAAACACAAGCTCTAAGAACTGTTCAGCTAGTTCAGCCAGAGGAAAGTTCCAGTTATTTTTTCTTGGATGACATACAGGATTTGATGAACAAGACACAGATTTCATCCTGTGTGCAAGAAATTTAAAAGATTTTTAGAGGAACATTTTGACACCCATTTATTTCTCAACTGGGCACCTAATCCATTACAGAGGGAACTGTATGCAGGAAAAATCTGGGAGTTCCTGTATGTTCCAGGTTGGATCTTCAGACATGAGAATCAAAAATACACAGAGTTTTGGAACATCCATTACTGTTTTTCTTTGCCCTATGCCAGAAGCCCAAGAACATTTCTAGTACATCAGGTGAGGGCAGGGGAAATACAGAAAAAGGGAAAAAGAACTTGCAGCTCCAATGAGCATGTCATTAGATACAAAAGATAAAGGAGGAAGTCTCTTGGGTGCTACTGATATGACAAAGTTGAAGATAAGGGGCGGAAGTATTCCCATAAAGCTCTACCACAAGCAATGAAATGGAAAAGAAGCAACAGAAACCTCCAGACAGAAGATCATCATTGTGCTACAGAAGCATCTAAACCATTATGAAAAATCTGGAACGAACAGCATGAATTGGTTAATTATGCAATAGGACACAAACTCCTACCATTCATCCCCAGTGTACAATTAGGAAAAAGACAGTATTACACAAATTACAAAATATATTGCTTGTTCTGAGCTATTTTAAATTTTCTTCATTATTTACTTAAATTAAATGCAAGCTAAGAACTTCAGAAATATTTCTTAATATGTTTTTGCCTCAGGAAAGGTCACTTGCTACATGAAAATTTATTCCAATGGGGATGATCAATACCTTTAACCTGTAGCTCTCTTTCAGCCATGAGGTTCTCACCATCAGCAAACTGCTCATAGACAGCTTATTACACTGCAGATAAAATACAGTTTACGTCTTAAAGATACTTAAAGCAAGCAATCCCTGTCCTAAAACAAGTAATCCCCGTTCCTACCTTCAATACAGATATCACGTTCAATATTGAGATTGTAAAACTAGAGTAATTGTGTCTCACATCTTTTCTCAGATGCACCCCCTGTAGGCCTCTTGCGTGGGCATTTCAGGTCCTCAGGAAAGAACAGTGGTGGCCTGTGAGTCAATACCTTTTTGTGGTGAGTTGTTAAAGAAATTGTCACACACACACATCACCCCACCCTCCCCCAAGAGCTGACAACAGTTGTTCAGTCCTAAAGAGGCGCTAAAAGACTATATGACATGATGCCTGGAAGGAGAAAGGAAGACATAAGAGCACTCAAAACCCTGGCACAGGGATGTCAGCTAATGTTTGTCATGGACAAAAGATCTTGTAACATTTTCACCCACTCTGGGTCCACAAACACAATCAAAAGAACCTAAACACTTTGCTATGCCTCAGTTTCCTCCCTTGGGTCTTTCATCTGCCAAACTCTGCAGGAGACACATAGAAGTCCACAGCAATACATAGCTGAGAATGTTGGCCAATTGGTATTTCTAGAAGAGTAATCACAGGCATATTCAATGTGCATTCTTGGACTGCTCTGAAAACATACAGCTCCTTTCCAAATACAGACATGACAACTCCTTACCAATAACGGATAAGGCCTTGGAAGATCTTGATCCTAAACTGGAGGAGAAAACCCCTGAAATCTAGCTTAAGCCTGCTCACAGAAGGTTTTGATAAGAAGCTGGGTATGTGGTAGCTGGTTTTGTGCTCAAGTAACACTGACATCATGGAGGCTGAAAAACTTTTTCACTATGTGCCTGGGATGTGTAAGTCCTACAAAGCAGGACCCTGGTCTCAGGTGATGTCCCTGCCTAGCACAACCAGCAGCATCCATCACACTTCAGGTCAATGCTGGTGTTTGCCAGCAAAGTATAATTAGAACAAAAGAACTCTGGGGTTCATTGACTAGACCAGCAAGGAAACACAAAGCCACTCTGCCTGTAGCAAGTTCCAAACAGCTTATTACTCTGTCTCCTCATTAATGAAAAGGTATCCATTGGCTGCTACTCCAACATGTGTTTTTTCAGGGACACATGCAATGTTAGAACAATTTGTCATTTTACACTCTCTTGTGTTCCTGGTTGGTTTGCTTAGCTTTCATGCCCCAAGAGCAGTCTTAAGGAGCTGTATACCCCAGCCACATTCTCCCACTCCTGATGGGGTTTTGCAGACTGCACAGACACTTAGAAACACATAAAGACCTCGATAGTTGCTCACATGCCTTCTCATTCCCTCTGATTATGCCAGAGGAAAGAACTAATGTACCTCTCCAGCACTTTCATCCCTCAGATGTTTTGCATTGCCATTCCTCCACCACAGCCCTCTTTTTCCAGAGAGCAGCATGCTTCACGCATGTCAGTAACAACATCCAAAATCTCCAAAAAAAAACTCCTGGACATGTGATCCATTTTGGTACTAAATCCTAAGCTTTGCTCGTTATAAGTAGTAGAAAAGACAGCACAATGTAATTTTCTTAACAAAAAAAAAAAAAAAAGAAAAGCTATTTTTAGATCATTCTGGAAGGATCCTTATTCTCTGAAGTCATGCCACACAGGTATGTGGAGTGTGAGCAAGTGAGGATTCCTATTTTCTTCCTTTGTTGTTGTCCTCCTTCCCATACAGAAGTCAACAAAGCCATCATGGCTCTTGTAACAGAGCCTGAAACACTCCTAGAAGCAGCATACCTGGGAGTGAGTGGGGTCTACTGCAAGGAACATGTTCACCATGTTCAATTTCCATGTTCACCAGCCATCCACACTCAGGCAGCTGAACAGTTCTCAGCTCTTCACTACCACAGCAATGCCATGATATGTACCCAAGCAGGCTGCTTTGGGGCTAATTCAGTCCCACTGAGTGGATATCAAGGCAGTGATGATATACCCTGGAAGATGAAAAGCAGTGTTGGAGAAGGAATGCCAACAGCAGAGCAGGGCCCCCACCAAGGCTGAGGAGACACCATGTGTTTTGAGCTGCTGCTGCCTCTGGAGGACTCTCTCAATCAAATGAACAGGCCAGTCTGGGGCAGCCTGACCTATGAAATCTGCAGCCAAGGCCACCATGTCCAGGTGGGGGATTTCCTTACTGTAAAAGAAAAGAAAGCAGAGACATGTTTTACAACAACAGCATCAACAGATTGCTGTGCTGAAGCATGGACAGCCTTCTGTTTAGCCCCTTGATTGCACAAGTGAGAGTATGTAATTTTTTTTATTATTAAAGTGAACATGCTGTACTGGTTTATTTTAATCCATGATTTCCTACCGTAGAAGTTCTTCCTGTTTTATTTTCCCCTTCTTATGCCGGTCCACTCTGGGTAAGTTGCTCTGGCCGTGACGTAGAAAAAGCAGGTGATGAGATGACTAGTAGCCCAAGAAGCTAATTCTCCCGTAACTCCTCCAATATTAGAGAACAACACTATTTTTCCTTTGACACATGCATATACAAGAAACAACCTATACTGCATAACAAAGAGGCCAGATACCAATGCTGTACCTTGCAGTCAACAGTCTGCAAACTCCATGAGCCTGCAGGTGCCATAGCAGATCTGCCTATTCTGAATGAAGGCTTTGGACAACCCAGGAATGTCTAAAATGCTACTGGGCACATGTTTAGGAATCTAAGTCACCTTCAAATTTTCAGTAAGAATCTGCAAACAAAAATAGTAAAGTCACTATGTGAGAAGACAACATGACTCCACCCAGGAAAACATCCCACAGCTTGTCATACATCACTTTCCAAGAAAAATAGGCTTTGCTGCAATTTAAAAATAAATTATGAAAGTGTAAAATAAGTAGGTTCCATAGAATTAATATACAATGGAATCAAAAGCCTTTTAATTCACAGAGAACATTATCTGATGTTAATTATATTCTTCATTCAGGAGTCTGGGACAAAGGAATATTATGGTACAAACTGAGAAGTATTTAATAATGGTCACCCAATAAGGATATGTATTCTCTGGGCTTTGCTCTTGGTGCAGAGTTGATGTTCAGGAGCCAAAAATCATCAGCTCTGCTCAGTTATTTGAGTCATGAGGTAGAACATAGGACCGTTCAGGTATAGGTGAAGAGGGAAAGGGCCTACAGTCACTCTCTGTGTCCTGAATTCTTGCTGATGATGTCTGCTGCAGGGCTGAGATTCCTATGCCAGATGAACCCTAATCCTGCTCCATCAAGTCCTTGGGTGGCATCTCAGTGGTGTGGATCAAGGATCCCAGCTGCACAGGAGAGACCATGTAAAGCTTGATCCATTAGGGCTATTTCAACTGTTGAAAGAGCAGATGTGTGCTCCAACAGGCCTCTCCTTAATGGAAGACAGGAACAGCATATGATGAAGATTACTGAAGAGCCAAGAGCGGCCTGTTTGCCTTTGCCATTGGCTGCTTGCGTGATGCCTCACATGCATCCTATATTTGTGTCAGATGCCATGAATAGCTGAGAAAATAGTGATCTACCTGCTGTGCAAAGAAAGGCAGAGTCATCTGAGGTACAGGCACTAGAGCACTGGGATGTGCACTATATTATCCTGACAGCAAGAAGCAGACCAACTTGATGGAGCACAAACAGTGGGCTTTGACCAGTTCATAAGACTTTCCCCATGCTCCATGATTGAGTTGTACAGTGGTCCAGGGCTGACTTGGACTTAGTTCTTCAGAGAACTGTTCAGCATTTTTGTATAGGCTGTTGTCTGTCCAGAGCATCTCCTCAGAGGAAGCGGATGAATCACACAGTCTCTCCACATCATGCTCAAAGCATACCAGACTAGCTTTTGCAATGGGATACCTTGTGCTATTCATCTGGGAAGTAGTGACACAGAGGTGGATGGATAAAAAATTGTGCTTGCACATCCACTTCTTTGAATCAGGATCAACAGCATGATGGCTAGTCCCTTGATTCAGAGACAGATGTCAAGGGTGATCTTGGGCATGTCACTTAAAGTATCCTGTCCATTTCAGTAGTCCCCCCATAAATAGATTAAGGATATGTCTTCTGCTCATAAATCTAATCCGGTGGTGCTGAGCGCTGGGAGAGTCTTGCAGGAGACTCCTTGACCACAAAGTTGCAAGTGACCCTGAGGTTTTCCCTGGAGTCATGTATGTGTCTGTGTACTTTTTCCTGGATGAAGGATAACGCTGGGGTGGGGTTCACCACTTAGACTTCCAGTTGCCTTTGTGCTGCTTGCCTTTCTCCTCATACGCCCCTCCTCTCCCAGCAGCCTCCAGACAATTGTCTCCTGTGATGGCACCATAGCTGTCCCTACCCTGCCAAGTTTTCTTTCCTGGAGTGCTGATTCTCAGCAAAGTTGCGTTTTCAGTGCCAAACTCAGGAACTTTCAACATCCACTTGGAAAACTCTCTCCAGTCTTTTTATGATATAGTGTCCCATGTGCTTTATTTCCAGGACAGGAAATAGCTATCGATTGGGAAGGCACAAACCAATCTTTGGCAATCTGTGCCATGGAGTGACATGATATGATTGCAAACACCATTGCAACCCAGGGTAAGATGGTGCTGAAACTGCCAGCAGCCCAGCTCCGTTGAGGAGACTGCATTAGCACTACAGCAAGAATTACAAGGTCAGGGACTGTTGTTCTTCAGTATCTTAGGTAACCATACCATGCCACCCTGTTTACAATTTTATCATGATGGAACATAAAGCTACCTAGTTTTTCTGCCACTGTAATTCCGGAAGGGAAGTGCTCACACAATTCCTCTGGTGGTTAGAAACAAGACTAATTTCCAGACTAAATTTACACACTGGATTTGGATGCTGCTGCAGTGTTAGGGAAGGTTGTGAGACTTTACAACAGGGTACATCAAATGGC
>JANHGN010003692.1:13016-34688 GCA_024605025.1 Megaceryle maxima | reverse complement strand
AATAACCGCGAGAAGTGTAACCACCACACTCACTCCCGTTTTTTCTTTTTTTTTTTTTTTTTTTTTTTTTTTTTTTTTTTTTTTTTTTTTTTTTTATTGTGCATAACAACTTTAAGAACAATTAACAGTAGCTATGTTCTGAGATAAATGGCCACAGTGTGTCTGTTTCTTTATCTGTCTTTCCTATCTATTTTGTCTGCTAATATTTATGCTCTGCAGCCAGACAGTGCATCCTGACCCTATTAGCATTAAATGGCAAACATTCCAATAATCTCTTACCTCTGAATTTCAGTTTGGGTATAAATCTTTGGATCAAAGCTGTAGTTTGGGGGCGTGGAAGACTTACACATTGCTTAGCATAGCAGTAATCTGAGTTTAGGTGATAACTATAGCACAAATGACCAGAAATACATCTGTCCAGTTCTACTGCTTGGTCTGAATCTGGTGTTCTTGCACTGAACTAAGAGAGCAGCACATATGCTAGAGCTATTAGTCGTAATTGCAGAGATTCAGCCAGTCGTGAAGTTTCCTCTAATAGGAATTCAGAACTAAACAAGCTGAGAGCAAAAATGAAGTATAAGGGATGATCTTCATAAAGGAGGTAAACCTGCCAAAGTACTCAAGGCAGCTAAAAAAAAAGGAGCATGGCACAAAAGTGATACACTGCCTTTTCTGGGAGAGGTAAATTCACCTTCCATATGTATTAACAAATTTCTGTGTGACTGAGTTACTTAGGGTTTTTGATCTTCAATTTCCACACAGAGGAAAATAGCACGAGGATATTATACAATATGAAGTAGTTAGTGTAAAAGACCGATTACTGATGTCTCAGACCTGGTGTGGTGATAAGATCTGGACAGAAAATTAGCAAAGCCTGCCGGGAGGGAGGACGTGTCAATGGCTCTCATTAGCCCTCAATGGCTCTGCCATCCTCCCCTGTCTCCTTGCATATAAATTAACAATAAGAAGAGATAAATTCTGAGTAGGTAGGACCGTGTCTTTTCCCCGAGTTAATTTCTTCTGCTAGCCGCTGTGACTGCACCAAGGGGAGCTCTATAGTGGACACGGCACCAGAAAGTGCTCTTGTAAATTAGCACCGCCTCTCTACGCTTCCTTTGGAAATTGGGGATGCCACCCATATTCCAAGTGTACAAAGAGACAGTAAAATACTGATCTGTGTGCATCCACCACCGAAGAACTCAAGATTTGGACTGATCCTGTGAGATGTCACTGGATCCAAGGGTGGTGCTATCTTTATTTCTATCTTTCTCCCTCTCCCATTATCTTTGCCTCTTTCTACTCACTTTTCCATTCTTTTCTTTGATACTTCCTTATACTTTAAAGTATTTGATAAGCAAATAACCTTTACTGCCAAAACACTTTTATCCGCACCAATTATTGATTGTTCTCAGGGAAAACCAATAAATTGTTTGTATTGTTCCTCCAAGTCACTGTCCTCTGTGGCCCTGCCTCTTTTAGGGGATTATAACAATTCACCTCCCTCATCGTCCAGTAGACAAGACAGTCAGCACAGTGAGAAAAGCACTGAGGAGCACAGATAGGCAATGGATTACATACTCCAGTGAGAGTAATACCAGCAGCTGAACAAATTTGGTGTTTTCTCACACCCATCACAGCTAAAGGAGGAACAGCAATAGCCATAGTAGCATTTCACCATTCAAGATGGGGCAGTGCAAGGACTGCAGAAACTCACCAGGCCTCAAGGCACACCTGCTGAGGAAATTTGGAATAAAAATTGTACTTCAACAGGAGGTGCCTGAATGGACAAGGAGGGACGACCTTTTTTTTTTTTTTTTTTTTTTTTCTTTTTCTTTTCCTACCTTCTCATTTTAATGTAATTCATGAAAATCAAGGTTCCTAGGAGTGGAATGATAAACCTGAAATCCCATTACATGGGATGAGAATCCAACCCATTACATTGGGGTGGCTTTCATTTTCTTCATCTTTTTAAAGCCATTTAGATGATCAGAACAAATATAAAAGGGAAGTTTTCTAGGTTGGGCACGCTAGTGAATATACAGTTTGTTGCACACAGAGGACATTTCTAAGTTGATGAGAGACAGTAGATGGCCTCTGCCTTTAGCACCTCAGTGATCTTTCCTTGACTTTGTTCGAGCTGGGGTCAGCTGCCCCACTGTGGTCAGCTGCCCCACTGTGGTCAGCTGCCCCACTGTGGTTTCAGCAACCAGAATCTTTCAAGTTAAACTCCTTAATGCTTGAATCAAGTGGATATTTAAACCCCTCAAACTTAAGGAATCGGCCTTTGTGACTCTGGGGGAAAATTGCTCCTTTGATTGATCACATTTGTGACTCAAAGCCAAGTACACATTCACACAAGTTAATCTAGTCCTCAGGGTTCATAAAACACCATGCCAAGCCTCTTGTTTTACATTGAGTTCGTACCAGTCTCTGAAAGCCAAGCAGTTTGCTATTCATAAGGATTAATATTTATTACTATTGAATGTACATGGCTGAAGACCGTGTCCTGGAAAGTTCGCAGTTTAAATATTATAGGCAGAACTGGCGTGCACACACACAGAGCTCTGGACTTTGTCTGCTCCTGCGGAAGCTAAGAGCAAAGCGTCCCTGGCTCCTGGGCAGAGAGGGACATTGCAGTGGGGATGTGATGGATCCGCCACCTCAGCCTCTAGATAGCTCCTACCTGGAGGTGTGGGCCCTTCTTTGTAAACACAAGAGGCTGAGCTCCAGACTGCAGGGTCGGGATACGTGAGCCCCTGCAGGACTTTTGCAGCTCCTGACAGCTTGGCAAGGAGGCTCAGTTAGACTGCACACTGAGCTAAACATCAAGACACATCTGATGAATCGCAAATGCTGCAACAGCCCAGAGGGCTGCAAAATACCTCTAGGGATTTGTTTGTGGCAGCTCTCTTAGAAAGTTCAAGAGAAATTAGCTAAAGATGTGAATAAAAATGCTGTGGGATTAAATAAAGCAATTCAGCTTGCGTGTTCAGACTTAAACAAAGGATTCAGCTTGCCTCACTCCAGAAGCTAGGCTGCATGGAGGTCACCTTGCCTTTGAATCAGGATGCCCACATGAGTGTTCATTGCAGTGCAGCTCACTCATTTTAAAGCAGAGATACCTCACTATGTATATATATAGCTATCATATATATGTATAGCTACCCAGCCAAGCCCTTTGTGGTAGCATCAACTCTCACATGCAGTGGAGTGATCTTGAGTCACAGTGGAGCTCAGCCATTTCTGTTCCTGAAACGTGCCTCCACCCAATGTGTGCTATAGCTCCAAAGGTTGGTCAACTCATCTTACCTTCTTGACTGTGTGCTGACAAGACCTAAGAGAAATGATGAGACCAAATATAAAGTTAGTGAACAAGCAAGTCAGTATAAACCAAATGTCTCCACCATGACAGGCAGACACATATCCTGGGAATAATGCAACGGTCCCCAGTCTTGACATATAAGGCGGTGGAAATGCTATAGCTGTGGGATTTAAGCAGCAGATTGACTAGATGCCAGTGTCTCAAACTCCTCAGCTCCAGTGCTTCCTGGGCAGTTGCCTGTGGTGTCAGCTGGAGGGAACTCAGTGCCCTAGGCTGGAGAAGGGCAGCATAACTCACTGAAGCGAAGTCACACTCTTCAGAGGAGCCATCACAGATGGTGCTGCAGGGGAGTCTGAAGCTGGATCGGGAGCATGTGCCTTGCTGACTCTCTGGGCCCTTTGCAGAAGAGGGTTTCCCATCTAGCTTCAAAAATCCCCTTTATATTGCTGTAGCCAAACATTTTTCGTCTCTCCAGTACTTTCACTACACTCAGAGGATTACTGGCTCACCTGCAGGTAAAAAAGCAGCTAGGGGTTATGTACCATGAGTAGCTGCCTCTGTGGTTTCACAGCTCTTCTCAGCTTCCGTATTTGGAGGTTCAGGCCTCAAAATAGATCAAACAAGGGATAGTCGGAAATCTAGTCTGCAAAGAGTTTGAAGAGAAAAAGAAAGCAGCAGGAAAGGAAAACAAAGCTCTCCAAGGTTTCAATGTACCAGGTCCCCATCATCTGCCTACATTTTGCCCACACACAGTTTAATCAGCGTGCTGGGGAGCCTGGCTCCCTGCCAATGGGAATGTGGATTCTGACAATTTATCTAAAGTGCAGTCAGAAATTGAAGCTAAACAGAAAGAGCACTTCTTTTTTCGGTCTTTTTTTTTTTTTTTTCTTTTTTTTGATGGTGTGTGTGTGTATATGGGCTTTTTTCTTCCCCTGAAAACAATTACAACCTCTAACTTCCGCCCACACCTCAGTTGCCTGAGAAACGCAGCGTGGGTATGGATGTGGTAATAGGGAATGAGGTTTTACACCACGTTTGCTATCATTGGCTGGTTACAAGACCCCCACAACACCGTCCCAGCATGATAAGTAGTCCAGACATGGAGAATATTCCCATACCAGGTGTAACCCCCTGCAAATTCCTGCCACAGTGAGCATCAATTTGAGAGAAGACAAAGGTACAGTAACTGGTGTTTTTATCACTCTTAAAATTATACTGGTGATAGCCCTGGTTCCATCCACCCCAGTCTCAATACTTGTGCTTATGGAGTGAACAGCACAGTTTAGCTCCAGATGTTGGGGTGGGAAAGGAAAAGAAAGAAGAAAGGAAAGAGGAAAGGGAAAAGGAAAGGCAAAAGACAAAAGGCAAAGGAAGCAACATACACCAAGAGTTGGGTATCACACATGCACTTCTGGCTTGACAGAAGCATTCTCCACACCCACTCTGAGCAGCAGCCCTATCATTACCTTGATCAAAACCACTTTTCAAATGACAGGGCATGTGTCTGTGCTGAAGACCGTACCCACAAGTGCCTAGAGACACACATTGGTTATCAAGTCCTGGTTAGAATTACCCTGAAAAGAGAAAGTGTGCTTTTTACACTATACATGTGGGCAGAGAGGAGAGGGTTTCTCAAACTGACTAAAAATATTCACCTTCCCAAAGCGGTGACAGAGCATCTTTACTGCACACTTCTGAGCTCAGCATCAAAAGGTGAGGCAGATCAGAAAGATGGTTTCTGGCCAAACAAACACATATTCTCAGGGAAGGAAGAAAACAGTCAACTATCAATCCACCAAAAACCACATATTTCAGATAATCTCTGTGTAGTGGTAGGTGGAAAATGGACTTCAGCTTAGTTTTGAGGGGGTTTTTTCTGCCCTTTCCAGCAAAGCCACTCCTTTTCCAGCAGACAGATGAGGGATGCTGCTGTCTTCCAAGCTGAAGGAATATTTATCTTGGCTAACTCTGAGCAGGTTTCCCCAAAGGACAGCACACAGCATGCTCTTCTGACCCCATGGAAGCTCTGACAGTGTTCAAAATGCCTCTGTGAACAATGGCGCAATGAGAACTTTTCACCCAGAAAAGCACTTGAACAGAGGGAGGCAACCTTCACAGGTGGCTGCTCATGGATTTCCTTTTCCAAGTGATAACTGATTCTGTACTGTTCAGTTGCCTTACATGCTTTTTCTTTGCAGTCTTCTTCAGTTATCTTCTTGCCTCTGGCTTTCAGTTACTGACAGCACTGCTCTTGGGCAAACACTCCTTGCAATCTTCTTTTCCACAGAGTTTTCAGTCCCTGCTGCTATATTCTGCTTTCTTCTGCAGTCTTCTAGCCATCTGTACAGTACATTCACCTACATTTCGAGATGAAGGCACACCAGTGCCCTCACACATGCAGTAGTATTTGTTCTTTGAGACTTTAATTCACAGATCTTGCTTTCCTATTATGTCCTTTTTACTGTTAATTTTGCATTTTCAAGACTCATCCATTTTAGGCTGTGGTCACTAGCAGAGCTTCTGCATGATTCAAATATTTTCAAATACTCCTAGAAGTGTTCATGCAGTTGTTCAAGTCACTAAATTTGTAGCTGAAGCAAGTAAAAACTAGATAGGAACTGTTCTGAAGCCCCTCTCCCCATGTTACTGTTATTTCAGGAAGCGGGTCCCTGCATTCAGATGGCAAGATGAAGATGTAACTGAGGAAACTACAGTGTTCAGTGTGTATGAACAACACATTACTAAGAAACAGATCAATCTATTAAGTAATCAATATACTGATTATCAAATAAAGAACTGTGTCCAACAGATTAAGGGAAGTTCTCCTCCTCCTCTACTGTGCCCTAGTGAGACCATGTCTGGAGTACTGTGTCCAGTTCTGGTCTCCCAAGTTCAAGAGGGTCAGGGAAATACTAGAAAGAGTCCAACAGAGAGCTTCGGGGATGATGAAGGGAGTAGAACATCTCTCCTATGAGGGAAGTCTGAGAGGCCTGGGGCTGCTTAGCCTGGAGGGAGAAGACTGAGAGGAGATCTTATTAGTGTTTACAAATATCTGAAGGGTGGTTGTCAAGTAGGAGGGGCCAGTCTCTTTCCAGCTGTGCCCTGGGATAGGATGAGAGGTAATGGTCACAAATTGGAATACAGGAAGTTCCACTTCAACATGAGGAAAATCTTCTTCACTGTGAGAGTGACAGAGCACTGGAACAGGCTGTCAGAGAGGCTGTGGAGTCTCCTTCTCTAGAGACTTTCAAGACCTGCCTGGACTTGTTCCTGTGTGGCCTGCCCTGAGGGATGCTGTGCTGGCAGGGGGGTTGGACTCGATGATTTCTTGAAGTTCCTTCCAACCCCTAACATTCTACGATTCTATGAAATAAACACACCCCTTATTGCTAATCTGCACTGTTTTCCACCATATTACACATAATTGTGTGTTAATAAGCTGTTAACACTCTTTAATCTTATGAATTGTACGTATCTACTATTAATTTACAAAGCCACCACTTTTTTTCTCCCTACATGACTTATCACCAGGGTGGTAATCTATCCCCCTGCAGCTCACCCTCCCACACCAAGTTTTTCAGGCACAGACCTGATGGAAAGCCCACTGGGGAGTCCTGCCAGGTCAGGTTTGCAAGTCATCATGACTGTCATCCGTAGGCACCTGCAATCCTCCTTTCAGAATACTCTCCCATCCTTTGTTCTTTACCAGATATTCTACCTTATCCATCATTGTTTCTATTTTTGGGAGAAAGAGGAAAAAAAAAAAATTGTTTCTGGAGCAGTCTCTGTATTATTACTGACACACTCTGCCCAGATAAAGGGACCAAAACCTCACCACAAACTTCCAGTTCATAATAGCAACACACTACCTTACACATCCTCTGAGGCAAATCAGTCTATCCTTGATTTCTCCACCTCATCTTAGTTCAGCTTCTTGTCTTTGTGTCTTGTGAAGAGCACAGCAGCAAAACAAAGACCCACATCATCTATGTACCTGATCCACCCAAAAACTATCTGTGGAATAGGACCAAAAGAGATGCTCTAAAATGAACATGACCATGACAGCAAACATGGCATGGTGGCTAGCTGTTATGTAGTATGTTATGCACTAGTTTGTGTTTTCTAGGATGGCCGTTTTTCTGGAAGAAATGGCTAGTACAGTGCTTGGCATCATTTCTTTTGAGAAAATAACGATTTAGCAGCAAAATAGAAAGAGCTGAAACATGAGATGGCCTGAAAACCAAGGTCATCACTCTATCATTCTCCTTTGAGCTCTACCTTGACAGCTATTGTCCATTTAGGAGGCCACTGCAGCACATCAGTGCTCTGCTGGGTAAGAACATTCTTCCCATTTCCAGCCTAGAGATACCCATGACAATTTCAGACCAAGTTGTGCTTTACTTTTGGGCTAAGTCACTCTCTCATGCTACAATATTTATTAATAGCTGAAGAGGTGTGGACTGTGGAAGTTTCAACTGCATACATAGGCTAATCCTTTCAGACTCCCTTTATAATGATATTCTGTACTTGGAAACTTGAACTGAAAATGGACAACGAAGAGAATATAAATGCATCTGTCTCTCACTTTGCACCTGTTCTGTCATTCTGTTCTAGTTTAATGCATTATGAGCAACGTGACATGACTAATGATGCCAGGCAGAAAATCACCAGAAAATGTTCAGTGTTGACTTTCTCAGCTAGGAAGACAAATAGGAAAAGATGTGAACAGCACTGACATTAGCATTCAGACACAGTTAAAACATTCATTTGGGCTTAGAGGAGGCATTTATTACATTTCTGTAAAATACTCCCACCCATCCCCACCACCACTTTGTTTAGTCTTTTCACAAAAAATGTACTAATCCAGGAGCACGCATTGGAACAAAAAATCGTGAATGCTTTGAAGCAACCAGGATGGAACAGCAATGAAAAAATGTGACATCCCATGGCATAACGTGGAAAAAAAAAAATCACGTAACTATCTCAAGTGATGGAGGTCTTGCCATTCATCTAAAGGCAACATTCTGAGTCTCTAGGGGAAAAAATACAAAGAAACATTCATCTCAAGACTGTCAAACATTCCAGAGATCTTGGTAAGAAAAAACATGTCTTCCCTACTATTGTCTTCAAATTCAAGCTCCCAGCCCTGTTGCAATGCTTCTTCATGCCCTACCTGGTATCATAGGTGTCCTCTTCGTTTGCCCCGTTACTCGCTCTCCACACAGAATCCTATCTTCACACACTGAGACACGTCCAACCCAAGAACTGCAACCACAAAGCTGTTTGCTTTGTGTGTTGTAAAGCCTGCTTCCTCTCACTTTGGATAGCCATAGTTTCTTACCCACTCCCACCTCTGTCTTTCCGCACTCCCCATTTTCTTTTAACATCCAACTTTTCCTTCTCTCATGGGTCCTTGCTTCTCTTCCACCAGGCCAACAGCAATCCTCAACCTTGACAGTGCCCTCAAATAACCACCTCATAAAAATTTTGAGGTCAACTCCAAATAATTTCTAAACAGCTGCTTGCTGCAGCTTCCATCTTCCAACCCATGTACTGGAAAACCCATTTTTAATCAGTCATTTGTCTTCTTGGTGTCTCTTCTCAGCTAAGTCATGGTAACTCTGCAGGCTACACACCCTGTAACAGCCTGGAGGGAAACAACCTCTTGCAGAGGTGCAAATTAAGTGAGACCTGCTCCAGCTGCTCTCACACAGAACCAGTGTGCATGCAGTACGACTCGCTCCTCTGGTTACCCCAACCACACGCCACTTCATGCTTCCTTTGGTAAGGACCATTTGCTATATATTTGTGTGGGGCCACACCTACCTCTGCTCTGGCAGTGTTATTCAGGTTCAGACTGTGTGTCTGTAAGGCAGACATTACATGCACCCTCCACCTCAGAAAACCTTGAAACTAATAACTGCCAGAAGTCAGAACGGTGCACCAGGGAAAGCACTGCACCAGCTAATTGGTCTATATCTTTCCTGGGCAGGACAGACAGAGAGGCTACTTGGATGAGCTGGTAAAGCCACCTTCATGTTCTTACTCATATGAAGCAACGTTAAGGGCTCCAATAAAAAACATTCATCTGCAGAAGATGAAATACATTTGGTTTATTTCTTTCTAAAGTTTGTACATATACATATATCATTATTACATATGTGAGATCCTTCACTAGGGTTGCTTGATTTCAATTACATAAAAATTATTGGGAAGCTTGCAGGCTTTCCATTGCCTGTAAGCAACATTTATTCCAACTTATAAAAACACAGAGGAACAGAGTTATAGTTAGGAACATGGACACAAAAGAGAAATCTACTTTATATCTCACAGTTTCAATACATCAAAGGCAAATTATCTGTCTGTATACTGTAGGCTTACTTTATCAGCAATGATAAAATAGAGGAAAATATTTATATACAGTCACCTCAAGTGAAAAATAAAGCAATGTAAACGTAAATTCCAAAATATTATTTTAAATGATATAACAATATCCCCAAAAGCCCTTCTTCCAAGGGGAAGAGGACTGATTAAGTGCCTTCATTTATCAGGAAATGATCATTCTAGTACCAGTTACGTGAAGCAGAATAAGGGAGGGCATTCTGTGGTACCTGTAGAAAAAGTGTGACAACTCTGCTTCAGGAAAGCATCTCTGCGTAACCGAGTGTATGTTTGAGTCCTTATGGACATCAGCAGCACATGGAAACATCTCCCACGAACCAGGGCTTGACTTATGTCCACACAGCTCTGACCACTGAGGTGTATGATCTTCTGGCCACACATGTTCATTCCCAGGGACAAAACGGACAGCCTCAAACCTGAGATGATGACTGCCTCAAGAGTCAGAGCAGCGAGTTTCATGCTGCTGGAAAAGATTTAGTGATTACCTCAATTTTGCTTCACAGCAGACCAAGAAGTTACTACAAAGCAGTGAGACTGGGACAGTGTCTCTAGTGTTGCAGGAAAAACACTCCAGTGATTCAGTGATAAGAGTACAGTGAGTTCAAGGTTATCAGAAAGAAGGTTCCTACACTGGGCAAAAGGGATAGGAAGCCACTCAAAGGGAAGATCTTGCAAGGACAGCTGTTAGGCCCTGTAAATTCTGCACACAAGTAATGCACAGAATGTGTGTACATGCATGTGCAAAATTGTTTTCTGCACTACTAATACTAAGAGTTACTCTTCCCATATGGGTACCACATAATGATAACTGCAAATTCAGTCCCTTTTCTCAGCCTAAGGGAAAACAACTCTGCAATGGCTCAGGTCAAGGGCAGATGACACTTCTTAATTGCAACTCTGAGTGCAAAAGTGCTCACTCTAATTTTCCCACTGCATCACCACGGGAGGCAGGTAACCCAAGTGAGAAGCTCAGTGCCTGAAAAAGGATTAAAGGATTACAGCTCACCCAAGACATGGTGATGGGGATGGCCCTCTTCATTACATCCTGAGCTGCAGTCCACTCATGTCTCAGTTCAGCAAGACATGGCCATGATCTAGTGAAGTGCAAAGGCATGGCTTCACTGAGGGTGCTCAAGTGCTTAAAGGTAACTGTGTGATATGAGTCCAGGTGAGAATCCCATCCTCAGGCTTTGCTCTCCCTTTCCAGGTATAATGCAGATAATGCTAATGTTGCCCTGACTAAAACACATCAAGAAAACCCACTGGGTTTCCTTACGGTTTTTTACTTAGACCATCAACTTGTTAAAAGGCTGTTTAAACATCCAAAGGGAAATCTCTGGGAGGAATATGACATACCCAAGAGAGATATTTCAGCCCTGCTGCTCTGCTCTTCCCTGTTGATAAGCCAGACATTCTAGAAATGTGTGCAGTTGCGTAAAGAAACCCTCACTACTGCTGTACTGTGTATCTGTAGGCGACATTACAGGCACCTGTCCTGCTTGGACACTTAAGGACACAATGTCCCCTTGATGAATTTTTACAAAGTGAGATCAACATTTTCAGAAGTGAAGCTTGTATTAGATCCCCAGAATGTGATTTTCAGAAGTAGTCAGCATGGATGCTCCCAGTGGAGAAGTGGAGACATTGTCTGACATCAAGAGGGAGAGTTAGCCCAGTGATAACCTAGCAGAAAATCCCATCCAATAATCTCAATAATACACCTTTGCTTTTGACATGCAGAACAAGAGGCAGCCCCTGGTGGACAACACATGGAGGTCAAGACAGCTCCAGGGCTACCATAAATCTGCAAAAGCTATGAGGACTGTTTAATCTAATTTGAGAACAACAAGCATCCTAATAGAGTTTGCAGCTGATGAAGTGCTTTGACCAAAATAAGCCTCAGAAAATAACAGCAGGCTTTGGAGTGCTGAGCCACAGAAGCCATACTACACATACAAAATACATATGCACATCTATAGGCATCACTTAAAAGTGTTCACCAAGTAATGTAAGCCTCAGATTGTACCTCACACAAAGAGTAGTGATTTTAAAGTTTTTCAAACTGCCAAAAAACTCTGTTCCTTTAGCCAAGTTATAATCCCAGACTCGACTAAGAGGACATAGTTGTCATGAATATGTACAACTCAAAAAAACCCCACACAACCCACTCCTCATCCTATAGTCTTTCAGCATTTGCAGCACTGAGCATGAGGTTTTCATAAGTGTGTGATTCGAGACTTATATCATCAATAGCTAGCCCTGCGCAGTCACAGACTGGCTATTATTGATCTCCCTTCTCCCACCAGAGGCTTAGGGGAGTCAGAGGATTTTGTATGAATGAAGTCTCCAGAGCAGTTTAGCTAGCTGCTCTGTGGTTACACCAGCACATGCACTCCACCCAAGTTGAAGCTAAAACCTTGCCTGCTTAGACAAAAAGTATCGTCTCATTTATACACATACAGAACCACTGCTACAGAGTGGCTACTAATTAAAATGATTTATGTCAGAGAAAAATACTGCCCTTACACTTTTTAGCACCTTCAATCATTGCATTCCTTGCACTGCTAAGTAGCATACTTTTCCTCAGTCCAAGTAAACCTCTGGCCTGCACTCCAGCTGATTCCTGGCACAGATTTAACAGCAGATGCCATGGGAGGTCCCTCACTGTTTAAACATTTATAATTTTTATGGAGTAAGTTCATTGTTCAAAGGGAAGGGCAGAGAATGCTTCAGCCTGACCTAAATTTGCTCCTTCTGACCACAGGAGAAAAGTCAGATTAATGGTGTGACCTTTGGGAAAGCTGTTGCTTGCATTTGCCAAGGGAAGCACTCCAATAAATAATTAAAATACAGCCTCAATACAGCTAACAAAACAGATGAGCAAGTTACCTTTTCACAGGCAGGGCTCAGCCTACCTCCTTGCACCATTCAACTGGGATGCTGCCAACAGGACAGCAGATACTCTCACATGGCATCTGGTCACACCTCCTGGGGATCTGTCCTCCTTGCTCCTGGATGAGGGCACTGCTGTCCCAAGGGAGAAAAGCAGCAGGTGGTAGGGACAGTTCCTCAAGCAGCAGAATGTGGGTGGAAAACAGGAAGCCAGCATTTCTAATCACCCATGGCACTGAGTGCAATGCTTGAGCACACCGTGCCCAGCAGGTGAGCAGCCATGCAGGGTGGCAATGGCTTTCTGTCTTCCTACAGTATCACTGTCCTGTGCACTGGTGCTCAGATTAGGCAATGTAATTTCTCTGGAGGCTAACAAAGCCTCTTCTTGTTGGAGTAAATGTTCAGGTCTCAAATGGTGAAGCTCCAGGTTAAGCAGCTCACTATACAACACCTACGCTGCTGAGAGAGCTCTTGGAGAGAGGAGAAGCCAGGCCAGGCATACTGATTCTCCACATACTAAAAATATGTTCTAAAAAGCACATGTTGGAGATCAGCTCTTTCAAAGAAATTTCTGAGGCAGCTTCTTTGGCTCGCCCCTCTATGCAGCCTAGATATTGGATGCTGGGAACACACACTGGGAAGCTCTCGGGTTGTGCTTTGGGAAGAAATGTGAACTTCCTAAATGTTTCTCTCAGAGTAGATGTGACATTCCACAGCCTGGGAAGAGAAATACTGGGGCAAGTTTAAACTAGCAGCAGGTTGAAAGATTGTTTAAGAAAAGGTTTGTATACTGCCTTTGCTCTGTCAAAGCAGCCAGCATTTCTAACAACCTGGATACCAACTCTCTGTGCTTGGGGGACACTGATTGAGAATAGCATTTAATTTTTTTTTTTTTTTTAATGCAGTTCCCCAAAAGGCTGCAAAATGTATTGCCTAATTTGGGAAATACCCAACTCCTTGCAAAATAGTGTTTCAAAATTTCACCACATCATGGGTTGCTCCTGCTTCCAAGAGTTTTGGAAAGGAGACTAGGAATGTCACAAGTGTCTGGTCTGAGTGTGGGAGAGGGGACCTCGCATCCATGCAGCATAACACTAAAGCATCACGGCAGTCTGAAACTCTGTCTCGCACCTCCCAGCTCTAACTGTGGCTAGAAACACAGGCTACCAACAAGCAGAATAAAAAAGCTGTTCACAGGGTTATCCATTCAACACAGCACTGCTTCAGAGCAGATTTCTCAAGGCAAGATGGGGCAATGAAATTTTCTGGATTTCTATAAGCATGGAAGAAAAGAGACCTGTTATACAGAACCAGCTGAGGTGTTAAGATGACAGACAGGAGCAGCTTGACAGAAAAAGAGGAGAAGCTGTCAGACTAACTGTGATAAGGCCAAAATTGATTTAGGGATGGAGAATGCAGACATGGTGAGTGATGTACTGACTGCAGAGAAAAGCCTTTCCCACTTTCAAGAACACTGCCACGCAGTGCCTCCAGAAGCCAGTGATAACCCTGCCATCTTTAACTTTCTCCACTGACATGATCACCTCCTCACTGAAGAGGCTGCTCTAATCAAGCAGGAACGTCATTCCCCTACTGGAGAAAGGCAAAAATACTGGCTGTTTCAAACCAGAACAACCAGTCTTGTTACTGGAAGGCACTGGAGCTGTGAAAAATAACTGAACAATTCTGGTCTCCGAAGGTCTGTTAGTTCAAACACCTGCTCAAATAAGGGCTGTGCTGATCACTGCTCTCAAGAGGAGCCACCCAAACATGGGCAGACCACATCCTAGAAGCAGGCATGATTGGAGGAAAGCACTTAAGGCATGAGTTGTTATGAGCCCTTAGAACTCTTCTTGTAACCATTTACAAGTGTCTGGCTACAGATGAAAAACTGAGTCGTCACTGCAGCTGAACAGTATTTCCCCCACAGCTCTGCTGCATTAATCACTCTGCTGGCTGACTTATTTCTCTACATCAATTAAAGACACAACATAAATACTGGATTTAAAAGCTGTAGTCATGTTCACTGGTCCATGTGTAATTTATCTGCAAGATGTACACAAACACACAGCTGGCCCAGGGAGTCTCTTTTTGCAGCCGCTGCTGAATGAAAACCATCTCAATCAGCCCCCTGCATCCTGCTGACTCACATAGGAGACCATGATTTTGGCTTTGAGGGAGTATCTCACCTGCTTTGGTTTTTCAGTGGGGAGATGTGAAGGCAATTTTGTCTTTCTCCATCACCTCTCTTCTGTCAGGTGTAGACCCAGTAAGGTCCTCTCCTGCCTCTCTTCCTGCAGCTGGGGAGAGAAGATGGTCCAGCCCCTAGAGGGTAAGCAACCTGCTTGAGAGCAGGATGGGTTCCTCCAGGACCACTGTCTGCATCTTGAAAGGGCAGATGAGAGGAGCTGTTGGCCCCTTCCTGCTTGCCTCCTTGCATACCCCCTCTCAACATGCAGGCTTTGCCTGAGAGATGGTAGCAAGCTGCAGCAGGGAGGATAAGCAAGAATGACACCACCACTGGTGCAAAGGCTGGCTTGCAAGCACACATGCTCATGCTGGTCTGCCAGTAACTCCTGCTTGCACTGAGCATCCCCAGAAAGCTGCAGGCTGCACCGCTTATACCAAAGTTCAGGTCCCAGAGGAGGGGTGGAAACCAGCAGAGTATCCTGACATATTGTACCAGGAACAACTCAGTCACTGAGGTCAAGCATTGATCTCTGCTAAAGGCAAACATTTCAGCAAAGAAAGGCAGGGTACAGAGTACCATACAAAGCTATTTAGCCAGACTCTCAGTGGTGATATCCAAGAAGATGCACCACTGAGACCTCCTGAGAACCTACTATCACCCTTTACAATAGCATCTGGGGAAAAATAAAAAAAATTAAAATTACAGTTCTCCTTAGTAGATTATTCCCAAGGGAGTCTAGGAGCATTAGGCATTCACAACAGGATGACCTTTTTCTCTTGGCCTCCAAAATGTACATTTTCATGCGGGTGCCTTGGATACCTAAAATTTGCAAAGCAATAGAGCAAAGAGGCATTACTTTAAGCTTAAGCAGAACCTGACAAATTTTCAGTCAACTAATCTGCAAGCCTCAGCACTTCCACAAAGCCCAACCAAAGTATAATGACTAAAAGTGCAGTGAAAAACTGCATTTGCTGAGCCCAGATGAGACTTAAAAAATATACCCTAATCCATTTACAAGTATACAGGGCAATAGAGAATAAATAATGAAAAAAAAAAAAAATTTTTTTTGCAGTTAATTTTTTTACTTTTCCTGAGATGACTTTTTTCTGAGATGACTTTGAAAAGGAATTATCCAGCTTCTGTGTCAAAGTTGGGAAATGCATTTTACAGAAGTAATTTCTTTTTGAGCTCTGCAATTGAACTGCAGTCTACAGCAACCAGAATATTTTTAAAGCCAGGAAAAAAACCCCAAACAAACAAGTTAAATGTCACCTCTTTGTCTTTTAAAACACTGCACTCCATAATCACAAGGGGGATGTTGGGCATGTTCCAGCCTGCCTTCAAAAAACTCATCTAGACAACCTCACCCTGACAGCTAAGCATGGCCCATTTACAAATCTGCACATGTTTTTTGTTTCTGCTGCATGCTTCCTAATTCTGTTACCTAAAATGGGACAAGTTTTAGTCTCAATTGTGTAGTCAACATTCCGTGAATAAATTTCTTCTTCTCCCTCTTCTGCTTGTTTGTTTTAAATCACCAGAGCACAATGAACAGCTGCAGAAATCACCTGTCTTTGTTACCCCTTTATGAGCTATTGCTCCACCACACTTAATTCAAACAATCCCTCCCAATGAGCACTATCATGCACCAGCATACTACTCTAACACAGCAAGCCACACCACATCAGTTTGGCTCCAGCAGAGCAGAAGGTATCTTTCTTCTCCAGGAAGAGGTTTGAACCACTGTAATAAGTATGCACAACTCCTGAAGCCCCAGTTCTTGGGAAGTGCTGATGGTTTCCGTCCAGGACTCTGAAGATTTTAGAAATGTTGCCAGAGTTAGAGACCAACCTTCTAACTTCTAGTACAGTGTGGCCACTGTCAGTGTCAGATGCATGCATGTCCCCTCATCACACATGGAAACAGTCCTGTATGGTTTTACTGATGGGCTGCAACTGCAAGGATCGATTTGCTTCAGCACCTCCTGGCATCTGAGAGCACATCTTCGTTACAGCCAACAGTGAACAAAACACTAGGAAAGCTGTTGCACAGCAGTCCTCAGTGGGGGAGGCAAGTTAACAGGTAGTGCCTGTTAAGGTCCTTCTCTCTTTGATCACTCTGTGTCCTGCCCACTGAACTGACAGTTCAATAAGCTAGATTAATTGACTTGGACCCTTCGGGAAGTCTGGCAGAGCACAAATCCACTCAGGTGGTAATTTTTTTCATACGTGACCCCTGGACTACTTAGGCTGGAAACACCAGCACATTTCTACACAGTGTTTGCATTGATCTTGATGTTTCTTTATGCATTAACAATTACATCCATCAGGAAAACTTTCCTGTGCCAGGCACAACAAAAATAACAGCAACAAACAATTTTCAACTGGGCCTCAACATTACCTCCCAAGATGCTCTGCAGGAAAGGTCAGTTTGGTTGTACTGCTCCACACAGGTGGTGAGGCAAAAATGGGAGAGCCCTGTGTGACCCATGGGCCAGCATCAAACCTGAGATTAAAACCCAGGGTGTTAACAGGTGAGACAGCATGCTCTGCAAAGCCATGATGCCACCCAGGTGAGAAAGGGTGGGAAGCAGGAAAATTTCTGTATTATCTTTCTACTGCATGGGCCTAAAGACTGCTGGCCACCTCTAAGGGTCTATAGCATGAAAAGGGGGCTTTCAGGTATGGAAAGCTCTACCCACAGTGGTGTCTCTCTGTCCTGCTCACTGCTCCAAAAGCCTGGCGCATCCTGGCACAGGGTTTGCAGGAGCTGCAAGGCAGGCCAGTTCCCTGTGGGTGGAGGGTAGGATTTGCCAAAGTGGGGCTGCCTTGTCCTGGCCTCAAGGCATGGAGTAGCTGGGAAGGCATCAAACCTGGCCTGCAGCAAGGACATATCTGTCCCCTTCTCTGGTCTGCACCAGCCTCTTCCACCTATATGTGAGCTGAAGCAGGAAAACGGAGAATCTTTTCCTGAAGAGAAAAGGCAAAGTGCTTTGTCACTATCAGAGAAATTGCAAACACTTAGCTGTGCACAACAAGAAGGAAACTCCTGGAAGGGGGAGCATCAAAGCATAACATAAGGCTCTATATAGCAGCT
This sequence comes from Megaceryle maxima, assembly GCA_024605025.1. Taxonomy (NCBI): domain Eukaryota; kingdom Metazoa; phylum Chordata; class Aves; order Coraciiformes; family Cerylidae; genus Megaceryle; species Megaceryle maxima. Next base: position 16,785 of record JANHGN010003692.1, on the reverse strand, counting down.
AAGTGAGAGCATATAGTTAAAAACTACACAAAGATCCTTTGTCACTATAATATAATGCTAATGGCTGACATCCACAGCTGCCTTGTCTGCCAATAAATTTAAAGCCCAGGTAGTTATTCTGACTGGGTAATCCCTAATCTCCCGGACCACAGAGACATCACAGGTGTCAGTAGCCCCCAGCCTCCTAACTCGGGTGAAGACTCTCTGCTTAGAAGGAAGCAAACTAATTGTACCAATGTTGTCATCCCAGCATTGCCAGAGGTTTCCAGGTTTCATTCCTTCACGTTTGTGGGTCCACAGTCAATGCAATAATGATAAGCAACAGTGACTATTTACTTTAACATCCACTGCTAAGTACCAGTACCAACATGCTCTGCATTGTCAGGAAAACAGTGTTCCCAGCACACCAGGCTCTAGCCAGCCTTCTGAAGTGGCCTGTTTGCGCAGCTTTTATCACAGCTACAGTTTGCATTCATAGCACTGCAGCATTCGTCCAGTTACTTTTCCCACCCACCACATAAATAAAGTGACAAGTGACTTGAGAGATGAAAGCCACGTGCCGATGGGAGGAGATATACGGGGAAGAGACAGAATATACGTCACAGCGCTCTACCCCTCCCCCAGCTCCCTTAGAAACAGAACAACACAAAAAAGTCCCAATGCTTCATTGCTAAATGATAAATTAACAAAGCAAAGCAAAGCAGGAGCAAAGACATCTCCCACAATCTGCACAGAAACAGCAAAATATACAATAGAAAATGTCACTAACACCCCATTCAGGCAGATGCACTTATTTTTTGTGAATGACAGGTTATTAAATGAAAAAATTTTGACCACCGGTACTTTGTTGCATGGCTGTTCCCCTAGTTGTCATCTCCACCCTAAGTGACCTTCTGCTTAATGCTGGGTGTTTCTGGCCTGTGCTCCTTCCTCTCCGAGACATTGCGTTTCACCTTAGCACTAACTGGAGACTCCTGATTCAATGAGGGACTCGAGTGGGATTTCTTCAGTCCTGGTGCATCGTTCACTCCTCCACTCAGCAGCTCCTTCACCCCTTCTTTCAGGAGGCCAACATAAATCTCATAGCGATTTTTCTGGAAAATGAAAAGAAAGGCCCAAATCAGTCTGGAAGAAATTCTGTAGAAATAGCCGAGAGACCATCTGAGTTACTTAATAGTTTCTGCTGGCCTTGAAAGCCATGAGCCTAATATGGATGCGAACAACAGTGCCTGATGTGGGCATGAACAATGGTGGCTAATGTAAATTACACTGTACAAAAGGGATTTCAGGCAGGCTGAGCCTGGGGTGCTATGCAATTAGAGGCATTCGGTGCTGTAGCACACAAACCTCAGTGCTCTGCACATGGTGATTTCTGAGTAACATCAAGTGGGAGCTTGCTGACCCTAGTCACACTGAGTCATATTCTGTGCTCAGAGATATTGAGATGTTATGGTCCCAACACAGGCAGGGAGATAAAGTATGGCAAACTAAAGGACAACAAAAATCCTGCTTTGGTTGGCTACAGCTCTCCCTTGTGACTCTCCAGCACATCCTGTTTCACTCGCTTCAGCTCTTGAGGGAGAAACCAAAGCAGGGCTGTGCCAAGCTCAGACTGTACCAGCTTGACCACCACTGAGCCTGTGAGAAGATGCTCTGCAAGCCTGTACCTTAACAAAAAGGAGCAGAGGAGAAGGCTACAACAGCAGCATGGCACATTACCCTAACATGGCTGCTCATAGTGAACGATGAACTTTGCTTTCCATTCAGACACTTGTATTTATCAATAGGGAAAAGTTCACTTTACCATGCCCACTTGTTATTTTTCTTGTCTGGAGCACAGCTTTCCCTCTCCAAGGGGAAGATTTTGCTGTGTACTACAATAACATCTTTCTGCAGACAACATCTCAGCAACCAACAAAAGGAACAGAACATTAACAGAAGATGTGTGCAAGGCCTCAAAAACAGAAGTGAGGCCAGGAGGTTCTGTGAACACAGCAACTCATCTCCCGGGATTTATTTAATAACTTGTCCCTGACATATTCCCTAAAGATGTGGTGCAGGCATTGTAATTAAGGTGACCTCAGCCAGCTGGGGGCCAGGGAAGGACGCCATAAACATTAGTACTGATTGTTAATTTATATTTCAAAGTGGCAAAACAGCTGCCAAACTATTATGTTCCTGATAGAGGAAAAAAAGTGTTTTAAGAAAAAATATTTCAATTTCTAATAAAATAATAAAAGTTCTGGGAAAAACTTACTTAAGGACAGGAAGTCAAAAAGCTTGGTAACAGCTTTGATGTGTGGAATATAAAGGAAAGAGAAAGAAGGGTTTTCCAAAGAGTCCTTTGAATAAACAAAACCTCATAGAGGAGGATAAGAAAAGGATTTACCTAATAATTAAATTGAAAATCATTCATATCAACTCTGTATCTGGAGCTCCAGCTTCACAGTGTGAGACAAACACATGAAGCAGGTAAGATGTATCATTCAATAAAAAAGGAAATGGAGAAACAGCAAGCAGAACCCTGATGATGATGCACTGGGCTGATGGATGTTTCCTCACATAACAAAGAGGAAACCTTTGCAAAAGAGAAGGCAAACCAGTGCCCTAAGCCTTGTATCAGCATAATACTCATCAGAGATGGGAACTTTACCGCCATACAGACTTCTGCTTTTTGTTTGTCCAGTAAACACCACCAGGGTCATAAGACTCAGCAATCAGAATGGAAATCCAGGACAAGTTTCTGCCCCGCATGTCTGCCAATGGCCATTTCACCCTGGATTTTGTGGGCCCATGATTTTTATTGCAATTCAGTAATGCATTTGGAAGTTTCTATTTTGATTTCAAATACAACAAATTTGCTCTTTCAGTGATATGACATTCGAAGCTATGCATTAAACCTGGTGGAAATTTGTCCTTAAAAGAAATTATTCTGGAAAAATTTGACAAGAAAGTAAAAACACAGAAATTAAAATAATTCAAAAGCTTCTGCAACATTATCTCTGATGACTGAATGCACATAATAAAGAGAAAATGAGATAGCTACTAATCAAATGTCTAGGTTCAACTCTCACCTGACAGGACTCAAAAGATCTCTCAAACCATAAACTTGCTGCAATGAGTAACCATCATTTGGAGCAGTACTTCCTCAGACAGCAAGCAAAGAGAAATGTTCCTTCCTTGGTGTCTGCAAAGACACCAACAAGCAGAAATGCTTCTGGCTGCACCTCTGAACAAGGATGAGGCACCCCCTTGTTCAGGCCTGTCCTGGGTTCAGCTAGGATAGGGTTAACTTTCACTAGCAGCTGGGAGGGGGCCATAGCCAGGATAGGCAACAGAACCAGCCAGTTTCATATTGATACCATACTGATGTCACACCCACTACAGCTGGGGGTGGACCACGTAAAGTTCATGTGTTCTGGGGGTGCTTCTTAGTTCTTTCTATATCACTCCTTTTGTGGACTGTTTCATTGCTATTACTGTTATTACTTCTCCTGTTGCACTGTTGTATTAAAATCTCCTTGTCACTGCTAAGACTATCTTTCAGGAATCCCAGACCCTGTAAGTAAGAGAGGAAGCCTGGACGAAAGAAGAGTCTCCACTGGTCAGTGAGGACGGGGTTAGAGAGCGCTTGAGAAAACTGAAGACACACAAATCCATGGGCACCCACGAGTGCTGAGGGAGCCGGCTGATGTTGCTCTACCACTCTCCATCATTTTTGAAAGATCATGGAGAACAGGTGAGGTGCCTGAGGACTGGAGGAAAGCCA
>JANHGN010003692.1:0-11869 GCA_024605025.1 Megaceryle maxima | reverse complement strand
ACCTGCACTACATGGACGACATCTTCATATGTGGTGACACAGCAGAAGAACTTTTTCAATCAGAGAAGAAAATATTTCAAGTCCTTCTGAAGGCCAGTTTTGCTGTTAAAGAAAGTAAGGTTAAGTGAACTCTTTTAGGAATAAAATGGCAAGATAGGCATCGCTAGATCCCAATGGATGTGATGAAGACAGAAGCCACAATCCCGCCAACCTGTAAGAAGGAAACACACACTTTCTTGGGTGCTGTGGTCTTCTGGAGGATGTACATGCCAGACCCCATCCTAATTATGAGCCCTCTGCCAACTTATGTGGAAGAACGATTTTGAATGGGGCCCTGAGCAGCAACAAGCCTTTGAACAAATTGAACAGGAGATTTGTGCAAACTGTAGCCCTCAGGCCAGCCCAGGCAGGCCAAGATATTAAAAGCATGCTCTACAGCACAGCCAGGAAGAATGGTCATCCCTGGAGTCTCTGGCAGAGAGCACCCAAGGAGACCCGATGCCAACCCCTAAGATTTTGAAGCCTGGGATGCAAAGGATCTGAGGTCAACTATACTCCTTTTTTTGCACTACTCCATTGCTATTGCTGTTGTTGTTACTTTTCTTGTTGTGTCATTGTATTAAAATCTCCTTATCTCAACCTGATGGGTTTTTTTACTTTTCTCCCCCTTCTCCTTCCCATTCAGAGGGTTGGGGTGGGTCTAAACCACTACAACCTCCCTTCAGAAGGAAACACTATCTCGTCTTTCATCAGAAACAAGAACAAAGGGAATGCAGTGGGTGAACAAAAAGGATCTACAAGGGCCTACAAAAAAGGAGTCTGTCTTCTTCCTTCTTAATGGGACTATGCTGCTTCCTTTGGGATTTGCAGAACCTTCTGGCATGCTTCTGGAGATGTATCTGCATGACCCTTTGTACATAATTTCTCCTCCTCTACTGAAGGCCTGAGTTGTGTCTAGCACCTCCTCTGGTGGTGTGTCTGACTTCTATCTTACTTGCTCTTTTTCTTCTTCAGACTACAGATTTTTCTTACCAGGCAGTGCCTATGTAGAACAGGATCCTTTCAGACCCCAGGCAAAACTGACTCACAGTTCTGAGGGAAAAAGCTCAAAGATGTATCCATGAAAGATACGAGGCTTCTGCTGGGTTGCCAACCCTCTCCCACAAAACCCTGCAATGTGGCAGACACCATGATGGATAAAAGCTGCTGTCAGAGACTCAGAACAATCTCCTAATGCATCTGCCCAAGTGGCATCACTCCATACTGTGATCTTTAATTCTACCCTCTTCCTACTCATCATGACATCCAGCTCACTGGTACACAACACAACTGTTTCTGATGAGGCATGCCTATGACAATAATTTTAGATGAGCGGTTCCTTCAGAACATACCAATTGAAGACAATTTTCATGATCTGTATTACTGCAGAGTGCAGTCATTCCAGAAAGACTGAGATGCCAACATACTAGGCAACACACAGTCTTACAACACAGGACAGTTCCTGCCTGAATACTTTATGATCTCACCAAATAGATACATTAGGAAAGAACAAAGCTTCCATTTTACAGATGAGGAACTAAATTCAAGGCTAAGGTCACAAGAAGTCCTTATCAGAGACAGGAGTCACACCCCAGCTTATGGGATTGCTGTGACACATCTACCTAACAAGAACATATGCCTTGGTGAAGCAAGGTGAAAAGTGCGGGACTTTTCAGACTGTAGCCCATGTATAAAACCAACTGCCCCAACCACACCCAAAAGGTCTGTTTCCCATGCATACCTCAAACTCCAGATAGTGGTCCTTCAGTTTGTAATCATCTACTTCCTTGCCTTTGAGCTTCTTGTCAGGGGGATAGGAGCGATGTTCAGCAAGCTCAGTGGAGATCTGCTTCAGCTTAGCTTCATGGGACTTCAGCTGTTCATCCTTCAGAAACAAATCAGGCACTTAAGTGACAGAATCAAAAATATTTGATAAAGGAAAAATGAGAGATGCCTCCACAGTAATGACAAGTAGTTACCTTTTCTTTCTTTCCTTCTCTCCTTCTTTCCTTTCACTAATGTTAATTAGATTGATGTCTGTTATTCCAGAGCTCTGTCCCTCACAGCTCTTTCAAAGGCACCCAGGAAAAGTGGCAAAGTTCACAGAAAAAGTCAGTAGCTAGCAAATGCCACCGGGAAGGACAGCAAACTTGTCATTCCCTGCTTTGCTGAGAGCAAGGGAAACAAGCTTGCTGAAGAGCATTACTGACAACATGAAATTTCTGCTCTACTAAATTTTTGGCAAATTAATTAAGGCTGTTTCATATGCAGTCAGACCAAGGGCAGAATGAGACAGGCAAAGAACCTGCCTCCAGTCTTTGCAATGTAAAAGTAGTTCCTTCCAGGATAGAATGGACATGGAGTCAGGGCCTTTCTTTCCATTCCTGCATTACCAAACACTCTCTGGTCTGAGATTTCCATTTATTCAGAACAATACAATGCATCCAGAAGAGGAAGGGCTGTCCAATCCCCAAAAGACATCTCATTTTGCTAAGCTGCTACCAGTTTTTATCCCACTGTGCAGCAGGAGAAAGTGAGGAGGTGCTACTCTCCGTTTCTAGGCAATTTCCTTTATCATAATCCTAGGCCCACTCTCTTCCTCTAGTCCATCTGTCAGCTAACCTTACCTCAGCTCAGCAGGTTTCCAGCTCCTGCAGCATGGCCTTCTGGCCATCTCTAGGCCTGGATCTGAAATTATGTTTGAATTAGCTAAATCCAAAATACAGGCAGGATAATGTGTGTCTCAGTGACTTAAGAGTTGTAAGACCAAGTAGCACCCAGCTCAGCGCCTGCTTATGTACCTAGCTTCAGAGAATGAGATAGCTGACAGTAGTTACCCCTTGTGGTGTGTCTGCACAGCTTGCAGCTTCAAGCCTAGTAGCTCAGACATGCCTGCACTGCACTGAGAGTCACACCAGGGACTGAGCCTCTCAGCTCACTGAGCTGGAGCTGTGGAAAAGAGCAGAAAAGGGGAAACTTCTACAGATAATGATAGCTGAGCTCCAGATAATCTTCTGCTTCAACTCTTTTTTGAGAGAACTGAAGAAAGAAATGTGATAATTTACCTCTACATAGTAATGCTCAAACCACTCACTAATGGCTGCCAAAAACTCTCGTTGCTGTTAGTAGCTACCCTGGATCGGCTTGCTCTTTCTGTTAGTGCCCAATCATTCTTTACATTATGCTGAATCCCTGGTCCCAGTGACATCCTGTTGCAGTGAGCTCTACAGCCTGATGACAGGAGGTCCTTGAGCAGCTATTAATTTGACACTTGTAATTTCCAAGGCAGCAGCACTTTGGAGCTTTTGCATGTGCATGCACATTCTCAGAAAACAGAAAAAAAACCCCAACAAACAAATAACCAAAACCTAGTAGATCTTTTCTAGACTGATTGCTCTGTCACATCCCTCTTTGGCTGGACTAACCAAGATCAGACACTGGTCTGCTTCTGAAAGCAAACCTCGTACAATGATCTTGCATAACCTGTCATGTTCAACCTCTCTCCTTCACTCATGTTAGGTTCTCACCGCATCTCAACTTCTGCCTGACCAGGAACAGGCCCTTTAAAGAAGTACTGTCCATCATGATTCAGCCCACAAAATCCCTAAACAGCAATCACAGTGATTTGACAATTGATTTTTTTTTTTGTCTGCCAAATGAGAAGCAGCCTGCTGGCAGCTCTTCCACACTGACAGATAAAAGCAGACATATTTCTGCTTGCCTTTGAACTTACCTGCTTTGAACACTTAACATTCTTCTGCCCTTAGCTAAACCAGCTTATCCTATTCCACTTTTTGTGTCTCCTCTTCTTCAAGACACAAAACACAGGGCTGTGTTCTATATTTTCCCTTACCAGATTCAACAGAAACAATGAGACTAGGAAACAACATGCTAAATGGAACACTCACACAGAACAATGATGAATAAAAATGCTTTTCTGGGTGACTGGGGGTAAATTATTTAGGCCTCATACAGTATTTTTAAAAAGGTACACGTGAATAAAAGGTAAACCTACAAGGATGAGACAAGTTAGTATTATGTCTGTATGAGATGCTTTAAAATTTAACCCAGAATAGAAGATGGAAAGTCAGTCACCACATTGTAAGAAGAAAGGCAGTTGCCACAGACAGGGAAAAAGCAGAGGCCACAAAAAAAACCTCAACCCTTTAGAGAAATGCAGATTATGAGACCGGTTTCTAAGGAGTGTTGCTATGAAGATGGGAAAAAAAAAAAAAAAAAAAGCATTAAGAAGCAATCCACCATGGGCAGATGACTCTAAAAGCTACAGGAGGTTACTTGTAAAGTATATACCTAGGACTGGGATCTATCACCTCTGCCCCTCTGTCAACCCAATCAATGCAATCAGTATCATGTTTCTGCTAGTGCAGGAGGAACTGCAAGCATGTAACACAGCTCCCTAAGTACATAGAGTTCTTGGGTGCAAGCATCAGATGCAGACAGTCTGAAACAAGCAGAAGTGTTTTGTCATGCAAGAAGTAGTAGAACTATGAAACTCTGTGCCAGAGCATGTTGTGGAAAAAGCTTATGTGATCACAAGTGGTTAGAGACCAAAGACATTCATGTAAGGGGCAGTTTAAAAATATACATTAAACAGGAAATCACTGAGATGATAAGGGTTGGAGTCTGGAAAAGTACTGTGGGAGAAACATAACTGATGCTTGCCTGATGTATCAGCTTTCACCTTTTATCACCCCAATAAGCCAAAGACCAGGATTATGTCCATTTCTTTGGAAATGAGTGGTGATAACACTCAAATTCAAAGAACACCAGTCAGACAGTATTTGAAATGTCCTCTGCAGAGCCATAACTACAGAATGAAAATTCTGTATTCGGTAGTAGGAACAGTGGTGATTGTTTACTTTCTTCAAAAATATAAACCAATTATATTTGGTTCTGCTCCTCTTTGCCCCCCACTTCAAATCTTGCATCAGGAAATGAACAGAGATTTACCATTCAAGTCTCCTTTTCCTCGGAATGCCAGTGGTGACAGCCAAGCACCACTGTCCAGTCTCCATCCAGACAGAGAAATTGCCATCATCTACTCTCTCTATAAAAACAGCTCACCTGAGATAGCTTTGTTGTGGTGGCTGGCAGGAGTGGGCGACTGAACTTCTTCTGAGAGCCAATTGCTGCTGGGAATGGCGGTGCAGAGAAGACAGCAGCCACACAGTTAATCTTGTTGATCCAGGTCTGCATTTCTTCTTGGCTCCTGGGGAACAAACACATACTAAGTACCTCAGCCTCCTTTCTCTCTTTCACACCCCTTCAATGGCATTTTAAAAGCAAGAATAACCAGAACTGGACGAGTCCTAGAGTGTGCTCAGTCTTCCAGTCTATCTTTGCAAGTGGTTAGTGTCAGGTATCTCAGTCACGTTCGCTTGTGATGAGGTCCATAATTCACCCTACCATGCACCTTTTCCTAATCAAATTCAAATGACACAGGTGACAGAGGCAACCAATGTCCTGAATCAGGCATATGTCCTAAGAGCTCATCTGTGCTGGACACCACAGATCTCTATGAGGTTTCACTAGGATCTCAGTAGAAAAGGGTTCATGCACAAGACCAACGCACAAGTTTGTAATGTCAGAAGCAAAAGGCAGGTCATCTGTTCTGTGATACCAGAGCCTGAAGAATTTAATCAAATTATTCTTACATTAAGTACTAACTTTGTCTCTGACCAAAGCATATCTTCTAGAAAGACATGCGCCTAGAGCCTGATGACATCAGAAGACCATCCAAGACTGCCTTTGGTGATTTGTTTCAATGACTAATCACCCTGACTGTTAAAAGTTTCTGCCTTGTTTCCAAATTGAATTTCCTACAGCTTCAGCTTCCAGCTGCTGCATCTTGTTATGCCTTTCTCAGCTAGATTAAAGAGCCTCTTAAAACCTGTTGTTTCTTTCTCATGAACTACTTGTGCACTCTAATCAAATCACTACTTAATCTTATTTCTGACCAAATAAACAGAATGAACCTCTTATTCCTCTGCTTTAACCTGTCCAGGCATGAATTTACCCCTCATTCAGTGCTGCTTTCTTCCCTCAATGAGTGGCACAAATCAGAAGAGAGCACTTACTGGGCTTGGAAAAGCAGGACCCTCCAATCTGCTGTTTTAAGCTTGAGGACATTGGGTTTCTTCTCATAGTCTGTTGCCTTGGATGCCAGTGCGTGATGCACACTAACTGCATTCTTTAGATCCTCCTCTGACAAAGCCTTTTCTGGCTTATATTCATCCTGCAGGAGTTAACAGGGGGAAAACAGCATCTTATTTCTCCATGTGCTACTCCTTTTTCCTTAACCTAGGGAAAAATCTTGTTTCGTAGTCATAAGTAGTATTAAAGTATACAAACTGAATGCAACCTGACATGAGAGCTTACAGATTCCTCTACCTTGAACATCTTTTCGTCTCTCTTTTTTGAACTGTTTGCAAGGGAGAGAAGTACTTCCACTACCTGCTCAACGGGAAGAGGGGTAAACAGGGAGTATATGACTATCACAACAGCTGTGGAGAATTTGTCTTCATTTCAGAAATCTTTCATGGCCAGCTCTCCCCCTCCACTGCTCAGGTGCTGGTTCCTACTTTGATTCTCAGCCTCCACTGCTCAATTTTTATTTTTGTCAACAACCTTTGTCCATCCTCCTAGGCAGGCCCTCACGTAGTGGAGAAGCCTCCCTATCAAGGCTCCACAAGGCAAATATCACAACCACTCTTCAAGGCATTCTCAGGGCAATAGAGCAATCTCTCTGTTCAGCATCTGCAAATGTCAAGCACGGCACTGTCCAGGTTTTTGACAAAAAAGTACCACTCCTAACAGCAAATGTCAAAACAGAGTCAAACTCCTCTGTGTTACAAGCATCAACCTGGGAGCAGTCTTTGATCTCCTGAGTGACAGAAGCTGGATGAGGGCACAATCAAGGTGTAGCCACAGCCCCCCTGACTACAGATGGCTTGCAAAAGCCAGGAGCTTTTTCAAGGAAAAGTCACTTGCCAGCAATGCTGCATATGTGAAGTTTCTGAAGGAGAGGCCAAAGAAGTCTGCAATTGACTCCGTTTTTCCCCCTTAGTACATCACAGAAATCAGTCTCATCTGAAACACTCACCAAGGGAGGAGGTGTGATGGCTGCAAAAGAGAGGAATAACTCCCTGCAGGCACGGTAACTATTGCTCCGTCCACTTGAACACAATTTACAGGATGGGGCTTAGCAGGCAACAGAGTGTGAGACGCAGTGCATATGCAGGGACAGCATAAGCTTAAACGCACAGAGGGGGACCCACTCCAGAGAAGAGCTGGTTAATGTGCATCAACTAGTTTACAGGCTTATCTGGCAGTGCACAGACTGGGGCTGCATCCAGAGGCAACTACAACGCTGCTGAAGGATTCTGCACTCTTGGCCAGGCTGGGTTTGGTCTGTGCTCTCCAGCCTTAGTTTCAATGGATGACAAGTCAGCAGCTGTGGTGACCACCTCCCAGAAGGGAGGAAGAAGTGTCCTGCTTCTCTAGCACATCTCATCCTTGCTCAGAGAGGTCCAGCTAGTGCAAGCCCAGAACTTGGTGCTTCTCAGACACTTCACTCAAGGAAATGCATTGAACCAGCAATATTGTCACAGCACCACCTCCACATGGGGCCAGACAAGGACACAACCTACCACAGATATGGCAGGATGAGCAGAAAGGCAGAGCACTGCCGCACAGATGACCAAAGGGTAGTCTTCAACCTAAACGTTTGTGCTATAAGGGGTTTCCAAGGTCTGGTAGTGAGCAAAGCCAAATGCCATTCCTCTCTCGTAGCCTGAGTGCCAGCAAGCTTTGAAGGGATCTCCATATCATGACAGACTTTGCCTACTCCTGCTTAGGGCACTCTCTAAACCTCCTTCAAGGAAAATTTGGGAAAGTCCCTAGCCAAAGAACAAGAACTGGAGGGGGCTGTCCAATGTCTGGCCCATTCTTGAAGATGAAGGAAGCAAGTCCCTAGATCAAGCCCCTTCCTTAACAGGTTCAAAAGTTTATTTATTTGCTGGTAGCTTTGGGGGAAATTACTTGCTCCGCTGTCCAGGGAAACTCGGAAAACTTCAGAGCTAGGAAATGAACATATACAGACCTCAGAAACTTGATATTGTGGCTTTCCTCAAGTTACTGCCCAGAGACAGTGTCAGCTATCACCTTGCTGTTGCTTCCTAGCTTCCTCTGTGAGATGTATCCAACATCCTCAACTTGCGCTGGTATCTAAATCTGTTCCAGAAGAACTCCATATTTGGTTAGGAGTCCTAGATGAGACCCCTGCCTTACCAACTGAGAGGCTTCATGATAATCCTTGCTAATCCCACTGGATCAGGTGGCTGCAATCTACCTGGACAGCTGGGCCTCTGCCAGCTTCTCCAAAGGCTCTGATCAGCATACCAGAAATGTCTCCACATAGTTGGCCAGCCTCAGAGAAAGCTGAAAGGATGTGAATGTGGTGTTAAAATTCCTCCTCTAAGGCCTCCAACTCTTTTCAACTGCTAGGGAATGCTAGGGGAGCAGAAGCATCCCTATATCCTATGCCATCAAGAACAACATGTACTCTGATGTGATGGAGTCAGCATGAAGGTTGAGCTGAAATGGAAGGCAGCTGACTAAAGTAAGATCAAGACAGTAGCAAGAAATATCCATGAGGAGCTAGAAAGGGACTGTCACTTCTCTATCATCTGAAGGCTGACATGAGTGCTGCACACAATGCAGTGACATGCTGAATTCATCTTTCTCAGACTCCTGGAGAATGACTTTCTTATATCTTACTGACCAGGAGTCAGCATGTTTCTAAATCTATTTTTGATAGACCAGAAAATGGAATTTAGCTTTTTATTAGACAAGGTACCGTAGGTAGATATCTCAGCTGCACATCACAGCTCCAAAATTCCCGTTCAGAAAGTCTTGTCACCAAATGCTTTACACATCCCTCTGGCCTTTCTCTCATGTTTTAATAGAGGAATTTATTTGAAAAAAGTTGTATAAAAATACCTTAAAGTCTGCAAGATTACGAAGTGCCACATCAAAGAGCAAAGATGTTTCAAATGTCACAGAAAAGTCCAAAAAACCACAGAGGTCCATATTCTGCACTGCTTGCCCAGAAGTAATTTTTATCAAGAAAGCAAGGTCAGCCTTATGTCCTGTACTTATAAACCTCTCTTCTGTATGCACATCACATCCCACATCAGTATAGTGAACAGACATTCTGTCAAGCTCCTACTTTGTAATTTCCTCTTGCTATGAACAGAGGGCAGGAAATCAACCTTGGCCTGAGGATTCCAAGACAGGGCCAACAGCCCAAACATGTCAAACCTCTCATTTTATATAATGCTGCGCAGGCATGTTTAGTTGACTAATTGTGAACACTTCCACTGAGCCCCTCCACAGCGGCCTCTGTATCATAGGAATTAGCACTGAAACAGTTCCAATGCAAAAAAAACCAAAACCAAAACATCCCCCCCCAATATTATCAAAAAAGTGTGGGCATGGAGACCAGACTGCCCAGATAACCTTCCCAGCAAATTTCGAGTGACCATTGTTTACAAATCATTCTCATGCATGGATTTTGACAGCAAAACAAAGGGAACTGGACTGGTATGCAAACAGAATGACAGCAGAATTGGGCTCACACTGCCCACTGAGGGAATCACAGCTGCTACAAACAATATTTGTATTACAGTCCAGTATAATGTCTTGAGGGAACAGCTGAGTTACAGATAAACACAGGAAGCAACAGTGCAGAGCTCAGTATGTTTATGTGTATACAATACCTAGAACTGTGAGATTTCTCCCTCCCCTGCTTGAATAGCACCCAGTGCAATGAAACCATCATCACAGATGTATGCCAAAGATCTAGAGATAATATAGACATAGTGATAGAAAGAGGGAAAAATGTGTCTGTGCATATGTGAATGCACTGTGCCCTACAGCACTCCATAATGAGGGGAAAAGGCAAACAGAGGCAAGGAAATCCTTTGCCCATGACTACTGTCAGAGTGATGCATTTCTACAAATAAATCAAACTTTTCTAAAATGTTCATGAACTTCCTGAATTTCAGTCTCCCTGTATATTGCAAGAAGAAACAATAGCTCAGTAACTTTTACAATAGCTTGGTCTAGCTGTGTATTCTAAATCCCTGGCTCCTTCAACTTATGCAATACCACAACCCTAAGAGAGCACAGTTTATCTCAGGGCTGAAGCAAAGCCATACTGGACCTTCTAGAGCTGAAGAGATATCAGAGGATGTTTCACAGCTGCAGCATGGGCATGCTGTGGCCAAGTGGGGGATGGAGACACCCTGGGGAGGCTCACAGCTGCCCCATCACTCTGGGAATGAGTCATTTCCCATCATGCTGCTCTGTCAACCTTTTATGTCCCTAAAATAAAAGCCTTGCTTGTCACCATGCATTCATTAAGACGGCTTCCATGCAAGTGTCTTCAGAACCAAGTAGGAGAGTGCAGCTTTGTGGAATAACCACCCTAGAATCACCGAATTCTAATGCTGTGACATGTTCAAGACACACAAATAGCAAACAAGAACTTGAGCAATACACTTCATTCTGCAAAGATGCAGTCATATGTGAAATTACTCTTTCTCTCCAAAGGATGGAGAGTGAGAACACCATTCGTAGAAAATTTGCATGCTACATTAGCATCTCTACGTTTTGTCAGACAGAAAGCATTTTAAACTAATATGCTAGTGATTCTCACAAAAACATTTAATTAAGACTCTAAAGTAGACAGGATCTCCATTTCTTCCCCTTGAAAGCTTATTAATCCCCTTCATAAACATCAAATAAGAAATTAATTAATGTGCTATGGGCATAGAGCATCCTTATCTCTTAGAGAAACACACAGTCTTTTCAGGTAAACACCAAACATGACTTATTTCGGAAATAAATGCAAGTGATTCCATTTCACCCAGGAAAGGGCAAGTACAAACCTGCCATGAAGGCCATTTCAGTAAAATCTGAACCTGCTGCCAGTACTTCCCAGAGGGGAGGCTCAGCTGCAATTCAGCAGCTTGGTTGTAGTATTTTGCACTGGCATTGAGTATGTCACATCCTCTTTCTTCAGAGACTATGGAGGCTGGTTCTGATAAAACCAACAACTGCAGAAATCCACAGCACAGGAGGAGGAAACAGCAGTACGCACTTGAACTTGCACTCTTAATAGTTGCAGAACACAGGAGAAATGTAAAAAAGGCTTCAAAGCAGCATCCCTCTCTACAACACAGGGCAATGTGGACAAACGTCACCTAATTCATGGATATTTCACCTATGTTGGGAGTCAAAAAGCTGTAACGATCTATGTAGCTGCTACCAACTATTTGATTTTTGACAGTTCTCACTCATGTTGCATTTCACATTCCAAGAGTATAATTAAAACTGTACTGTAACATAAATAAGCTTGAGCCAAAGACTTGAAGGGTTTAGCTGACATTTTTTTTTTCAGACTTCTTGCTGTCATGGAGCAAAGTTTGTTAGAAACCAGTGTCTCATTTTGCTTTTGGAAAAAAAAAAATTAAAAAAAAGATCCTTTTATCCTTTAATTTTTGCTGTGGAGCAAAAGCTGCAATTCCATTGTTTTGCAGCTCATCTTGCAGGCACTGCAGGAAAGTACACTATGACAAGATGGGAAAGGTGGACAGGCTTACAGGAGGGAAAGTCATATGTATGAAATGCAACATTAAAAGCAGCCTAGAGGAATGTGTGCAAGACAAAGAGATGATGCTGTCTTTGCTGGTAAAGATGGCTATTTTTTCAGCCATGAATGACAGCAGTGTTATAAACTGAGACT
>JANHGN010003691.1:33339-45839 GCA_024605025.1 Megaceryle maxima | reverse complement strand
GAATAACTTCAGATTAATGGCCCGAGAGCTAGAGAGTCTCCAAGAGATTTTTAGATGCAACATGTGGCTTTTCTGTGTCCTTTCACTTAATAATGAAAGCGGCGCAGGAAACATATTTGCCTGTAGGTGTATTGTAAACATTAACAAAACAACCAACCAAACACCCGCTTATGTATTTTTCCTTTCAAACACCCGCTTTAATTTCCAACTCTTCCTCACTCAGTTGAGAGCAACAGAAGTATTTCACATCCAACTATTATCAACCTGACATCTGATAATATTTTAAAACAACATACAAATGCAATTCTATTTCCTTCATAAGACATTCTGCTGCTATTCAGGTATTCTGAAGTTTATGAAAAACAGTATTCTTCTTGACTTCACAGTGATGTCATCATCCAAGCAACATCAGGAATTAAAGTAGCAAACTTGTAGCTCTCAAATGTATGGGCTTCTAACAGTGACATGGAGGCAGTTCCCCTGAAAGATATCCTCTTCTGTGAATTGCACTCCTTTTAAGTTTGGGGGGGGGGTTATTGTGGTTTTTTTTTATTTCTGATTTTCATGGTTGCAGCCTGCTACTCAGTATGCCAAAAAGTACTTTCAAAACCCAAGGTTTGTGGAAACACAGAGAGAATAAAAAATAAAGCATGAGACAGCCAGCTGGCTCAGCGCATAGTCTTGTTAGACAAAAAAAAGAGATTCTGGACACAAAGAAACCTTTTGCCATGGTTTAGAAAGAATGCTAAAGAGGCAACACGTCTAATAACTAAGAGAACTCGACTGTATGTTGTCTATGTGCACAAGGGAATCCTTGGAAGTTGTTATGGATCGAGGTGCTTGTGGAGATCATGTAGACCATTCAGCATGTCATCTCAGTTAATAAAGTTAGCCTGCCTTTTCCCAAACTTGGAGTGGAAGTTCAGGAATCTGGCTTTCAGCTTCTGTCCTGATATCCTCATTTCTGGATATAAGCCCTAAAGGACTGAAAGTGTCATAAAATTCACATCACCGGCCTCTGCTGCTTATGTGTACACAAACTCAGTGTTGGGAGCTATCAGGGATCTGCATCTACTGTTACTGTGCCTTTGAAAAACCAGGATAACGTGGCTGTTGTAAAAGCAAAATCTTAGAGGAGAGCATCTGATTGATTTGAATTCTGTAAAACATAATCAGAACCTACACTGGTACATCACTGATTGCTCTGAGGAAAGCAGGGTCCCAAAGACTGCTATGCAATGCACAGAAAGCATAATAAAGCCCAACAAGCTTCAGGTGAAGGAGTCAAATAAGGTCTCTAACAACTGGCTGACAACCACATTGGGCTCTTGCTCAGGTTCAAAACCTGAGCGCATCAACCTCTGGAACAGAGCCCTTAATTCAGAGAAAGAGTCAAAGCCCTGGTTCAGCTGACCATTGAGTGGGGGATGCAGTATCTTCATGTTGTAAAAATATTACCCTTGGTATAAATCATCATGTCTACAGAAAATTAACCTTGAATACATGCTGCTTATAGTTGCACACGTGTTATTTCCCACTATCAGTGTTATAACTGGATGAATAAAAAGGGCTGCCAGATCTTCCAAAGCCTTAACAAAGGTGGGAAACAAGAAGACTCACCTTTCTCTTCATCTACGCAGGTGAACAGTTTAGCCTGTAGACTTGCCACATGGAAAAGGAAGCCTACTGGGGAAAATTAAATCAGCAGTTTGAGACAGTCGTACCATATTAAGTAAATTTAGGCAGACCACATTAAGCATCTTAATATAATTTGTTCCCAAATTTTCAATGGAACTACCATTCAAGCTTCTTATCCATATTAACAGGTACAATGAGAGTGATTTCCAGGGACTGCTCAAATAAGTGCCAGATCAATCACAGAATTAGTCCTTAGGGACTTCATAAGGGTATTGATATTAACTTACTTCAACAGTGAGCCTTGCTGTAGGGGCAAACAACATCATTGTACTGCAACATACATTACAATATCATTGCACTGCAACATACATTTGGCCTCAGCTTGATTTTGCTCAGTTTGTACAGTTCTGCACTTTCTTATTGTTTGCATTGAGCAAAACGCCGGAGTACCACTTTGATAACATGTCTGAGCATATCAAAGGCCAAGGGAATTCTGTTATGTAAACACATCATTTATTACTATATATAGCAATGATTACCTGACATCAAAGCTCATCTAGGAGCGTGCTGTGTGACTGTCGAGTAGGTGGTCTTACTGTTAAAAAGACCTATCCATTGACAACAGTATGGAGAAGGGACAGTGAAGGGGAAGAGTGTTCTATCAGTACCTTCAACACAGTAAGGAAAGAGCCTCCTGGTCAACACATGACTTAAATATGGATATTTCCCCATGCCCACCTCCTCCAAAACCACAACAAAAATGCAGACACAGTGCTCTGGGGAGCCATGTCCGACAGGGTAATAGCTCTGTTCTGCCTTGTTTATCAGCATCAAAATTTAAGACTACAGAATATAGTGGTCACAGGCGAGTCAAGGATGGTCTCTCTATCACAATGCCCACCAGCTCCGGCCAGCCAGAGAATTGTAATTTGGGGAAGAAATAAATAATCACTTTATCCCCATATGGGTGACTGAATTAACGACGGTGGCCCAGTGACCAGATTTATTAATTCACATAGAGGAACAAGTTACCATAGCAGTACCAAAAGGACTGCTATGGACATTTAAGGGTTGGACAATAAAAATCATCACTGTGCATTTGAATGGCTAAGTGGCTTTTCTATGGAATCAGATTCAAATTCATCATCTTGACAGAGAAGAGGCATGAAACATAAATGATCTGTAGTGGCCTAAAGGGTTGTTAGATGCACACAGGCGTACTGTATTATACAGAAAAATGTATCCAAATATAAAAACTTCCCCACTGCACTTAACTGGTACCTCAAGCAGTTACTAACCTGCATACTGGTACAGTTTCCATGTATGTAAATGTGTCTGCAGTGTTGACCCGTGAGCTCTGTGTCTTTAAAGCAGAAAGAATAAGAGAGCACATGAATTAAAAGATGAAGTTTGTATTAAAAAGCATCTGTTGAAAATGTCTGTCAGAAAGACTCCACACAGATATGTAATTTTTCCATGATGGAGTATATGGCTTTTCAATAGAAATCTTTTGTTTTACAAATGGACTTTGTAAAGACATCTAAGATATTTAGAGACTAAAGTTGGATTTAGGCACTTGTATGCATGGTTTCTGGAATATAAGAAAAGAAGAGACTATTATTATTAAATAATTTGAAAATATTTGACATCTAATGCATAAGTTTTTGTCATGAAAGAATACTTGATGTAGCCTAAATATACACACGTGTGTGTGGCAAAGGCTGCTTTGAAGAATAACTTTCATCAGTTTTGACTCATTGCAGGCTCAAATTTAGCCAGAGGTGGAGTCCTGCTGAACCAAGTATAGGTTTTACAAGGACATTTCTAGAAACCATGCAGACAAATGGGCCAGTGAGGTTTAGCATCTGGAAAAGGAGAACTGAGAAGTCAAAGGCAATGAATCCAGACTTAAGAACACTTGAAACAAGCTCACAGTTTGTGCCTTCCAGACCTGCCTAGTAGAGCTTCACAGAGGGTGTCCACTTTACCTAATTCTTGAAACAGTCTGCCCAAACAATTTCTGCTTTGGCTTGTCTGTTGTACTGTTAGCTCTCTCCTTGAACTTTGGAAGAGTTGATGAAGGATCAGAAAAAGAGTTAGTGATGATTTTAAGATGCTTTCATGCCATAGCAAATTTAGTCCAAAACAAGCATCACTCTTGCACCTGACACTGCTTTTAACAAACTCAGGGGCTGCAAGAACTTAGAACAGTTGCCCGAGAGAAAACTGGGATTCCTGGAGCCACATTATTGGTTTCAGGCTACCCAGAAATTCCACTTTATGCAAAAGTCCAACTCCTTAGAAAGTTAGTTAATATAGCTTCTAGTGACCAGGTGTCTGAGAGAAGAAATGAGGCCATACTGAAGGAGGACATTGCTCTTTAGAGACAAACAAAAGATGGCATGATTCCTACTCACCAAGAATTTACTAGACCATATGCAGACAAGTTGCAGTAGCTTAGCATCTGGAAAGGGGAAGCTGAGAGGCCATATGCAATGAATCTAGAATCCTACACCAGGTTCACGAGGGAAGCTTTAAAAATAAAGCCTAAGCAAGTGAAAAGATTCAGTGTGACAAAGAGAGACAGAGGAACAAAGAGCGTGAGCAAGGCTACAGCTGAGATGAGACACAGGATGGAAAAACTCTCAGTGCAATGTGAATTTTGAATTTGGGGCCTGAAATAAGGAAGACTCCAATAGACAGGGAAATGTGTTCAGATTGTGGTCAGGAATTTTCTGAATGAGTTTCAAAGGAGGGCAATGGAACAGAGAGTTCATAGAGGAGAACAATAAAACTAGCTCAGGTAACAGTTATAAAGGAAAAAGGTGAGAATTCTGCCAAGAATAGAAAGAAAAATGTGCTATCTGATGATAAGAAGCATAGAAACAGGGCTTGATGAAAAGTTACATTAAAAAAAAAAGGGAAAGAACAGCCAAAGTTTATAAGGCTTCTATCATGGGGAAAGGAGAGTTGGAGGACTGAGAAACAGAATTATTTGGCCCTGATTGTGAACATAATTGGAAAGCCTGGACTAAGTGGCAAGAGAGTCCTGGGAGACCTGCCTTCTATTAATTTTCTTCTGTGGGCTAAGCTCTGTCTTGGGTGCATGCTTTCTATAGTATTTTTAACTTCTGAAAGGTACTGGTGTTAGCTTTTAGGAACTTAAGCTACCTCAGTAAGACAACATGTAAGCGATATAGAGAACAATAGAAAAATCTCCAAAAACTCACTGCTCCACGGCCTTCCTCTTCAGGCCCTCTCCGAGAACGCTTCCCATAAACAAATTCTCCTCAGCTCAGCTGCAATTTCTTCCAAACATGTTCCTGGATCACTGGGAATGATAAGAAGGTACTCCACCCCCTCATTTCTTTGGGTTGTGTACAGAGGCTGTCTTTACTGAGACTATTCTATCTCCTCCCCTTATGCATTCAGCATATTCAATATATATGATCTGTAGGTCAGCTCAATACCATTACACTGCTGCTCAAAATATAGCAAGACTATAGTTTTCATAGAAGTAGGACTTTGAAATTTTAGATCTCCCAGAATAAGACTTCCCAAAGGGATAAATTCTGTTATTAGGCTGTGAGCTGGATACAGATATTTTCACCAATACTTAAAGCCTGGCATTAGTCATCTAATCTGGGTAAGAATCTGGCAGAAGAGTAAGCATGGGTATCTGTAACCTCTCCCTTTTTTTGCCATTGTATGCTCCTTTCTCTTTACCAAATACATAAATTACAATAGCTTTTGGAATGAGCACCTTTAAAGCATTAGCATTTTTCTTTATAACGGGCTAACTGTTCTAAGAAGACAAGGGAAATAAGTTAGAAGTAAAACTTAGTATTGAGACACAAGGGAGAAGAATACCCAGAGTTTCTTAGATAGGTATGTCTGTAGTAAGGTAATATTTTTATGAGATGTGCATGCAGAGATATGTAGAAGCTACCTGTATTCATCCAGAATTGTGGCCTCTCAGTAGAGAAAGAAAAAACCCACAAATAATAACAAAGCTGGTTAGGAGGATTATGGAAGTTAATTTACTCATCTAACAGCAGAGAAAAAAAAAAAAAAAAAAGAGAGAGAGAGAGAAAAGAATGCTTAGCAAGTTACCAAAAATATAAAAAATATAGGAAGGATAGGAGCAGAGGGAAATTTTGCATCATAGTTGTATGTGCATGGAAAGTTCTTAAACTACTTGTAGACATTGATGTGCTGACATTGTATTTCCAATCAAATGCCTGCTTGCTAAACTAGCAGACTCTTTCCATATCTCAAATCACTCCTACCAATGCACCATAACAGCAATAAGGAGATGACCGGTATCATTGAATACCACATCTAAATTACACCATGAAGAAAGACAGGATGCGACACTTCCTGGGTGAGCCATGAAGAACATATATAAGCTGTTTAGCATTCTCTTAATGTGTTGGAGAATACTTGGTACAAGCAAATGTAAATGATAGAGAGAATGAATGGAATTTATGGAGCTGAAGGATCCGAGAACAAATATTTTTCTAGAATTAGATTTTTGAAAGACATCTTTTGGTGCCTGATTCAAATAATGTGGGAAGTGGTACCAACAGGTAAGTTCAATTAATGCTACTCAGATATTAAGTTTATGATGACTACTCACATTCTGCAGGATATCTGGAAACTTAAGTTCAGCTCAGTGTTCCTAGACAAGCTGTAGGCAGGAAAGTGCTAATTTATATTCTTTGCTGGGACAGAAATATTGAAACAAATGAGATAGGGTGCTTGAGCAAAAGAAGCAGCACTGTTGTGCTATAAATATGCAAATATGCATATATAGTATTACCGTCAATTGTAAAGGAATTTGACTCAGTATTTTAATGACTATAACCTACAAACACAATGAATTAGTCTGTATCCATCCCATATTCGTGTTTGTGAATTTCCGTTGACATCTCAGCTGCACAGATCACAGAATCAGAGAATATTCATGGTTGGAAAGGCCTTCCTAGATCACTGAGTCCAACCATACCTGTAACAAACTACCACTTAATTAATCACAGCACATGGCCCAGCATTTTTATTACCTGAGTGATCCATCAATTGATTTATCACCTTCCTGAAGCACTCTTAGATTTCCAAGGAAGCTGTCCTACTTGTGCAGCATGGGAAGTCAGCACATCAGGAGCACTGCTGGCCCTGTAAGAAAGGAGCGGTATCTCAAATGCCATGTCAAGTTTAAGATGGGCTAAACCAAAGAAAGAACAATCAAGATCATCTGAATAGATTCTTTCCAGCAATGTCCCACCACTGTAAAACAGAATAAGCTCTGTGTCCCCTTTGGCAAATAAGTTTGTGTGAGCTGAAAAGTTAAGATTGTATAAGTAGAGGGAACCCAGAAAGCCACTGGGCCTGAATTGTGGAAGTCAGCAGGAGCTGGCAACAGACTTGCACCATGCCTGTTACTGGCATGGAGATGTGGGGCCTATAAAGCATTAGAAAAGTGAATTTTTATTAAATAAATTTCCTCAAGACCTTGAAAACATGTAGAGCAGTTTTTGCTACAGAGTTTTACTGGAAGCAGACAATGAGAAACATTTCCTGCACAGTTTATCAAATGTGTTTGTGCTTAGTGCTCAAAAAAAAAAAAAAAAAAAAGATATACTGCAAGGTAACCAGGGTCTTTTATAAAATGTTATCCACCTTTTGGGAACAAAAATTAAGAGGAAGGAAAGAATCTGAGAACAAGAGACAGAGGGACTGCAACCGGTGAGCAGTTCTGTTATGAATATATATGGTGGCCAAGGAAAGCATCCCATGCAATTAACAATACACAGCTGTAGTCACACAAAGTATCTCCTCTGTGCAGGAGCAGAAGTTTATACAGCTGCTTCTAGCTACTCAGGAGTCACAAATGCAAACACATGATTGCATTATGTTTACAAATTTTCTGCAGAACCTTCTGCAGTCGTATGGATTAGATTACATTTACACCGAGCCCGACGACAAATTACTGTAGATTAATCTCTTCTTAAAAATATGTGGAGCTTTTAACAAAATGTACATAAAACAAGCTGCTAGTTGTTTTTCACTGTTAATAATGATTCCTCTTAAAATCCAAAGTTTAGAAGTGTTACAGGGCCTGCTACTGGGCTTTCATTCATTATACTAATAAAACTCCATGAAGTAGACTGTTGCAGCCAGAGGGTATTGCTCCTTTCTGACAGGTACAGTGACAGACACAAATTTTCTATCTCTGAATAGTACTATAGATACTATCAACTGAGACAAAGAGAACAAAATGTATGACAATCGTTCAGTCTCACGGCAAAGATATTTGTAGCTCGCTACTAAGTATGCTTCCCAACAAACAGACTATGTTGTCCTAGGGCTACATGGAGGAGTTATATTTTCTTTGAAAATTCAAGGGCATTTGGTTTGTTTTCACTCTACTTGAAAGATTGTTTTGTTTGTCGGTTACAGCTAAACAGGTGTGGGGTCCAGGCTTTTTATTTTTGCCAGCAAAATGACTATTAACTGACCATTTGTTCTAGAACACCAACAACATAATTTGCAGTAAATATTTTAAATAAACATTTTCCTCAGGTCAGTTTTCAAAAATCCAATAAATAATATCCAGAAATGAATGTAACTCCCTCTCCCTCACTCAGTACTGGCATTTCTAAAATGCTTTTTTGATAAAACAGAAAAACCTTGGGACCAGTCCAGCGAGGACAGGCAAATCTCCTTTTGCCTGTAAAGTTTAATCTGTAGCTTCTGGGCCAGAATGGCCATTTAGATTTCCCAATAAAGAAAAAAGAAAACATTTTGTTAAAGCTGTGGATTGTTCAGGGCAGCCTACAGAAGAACGTGATAGCACCCTGCAAGCCTGTCTCCCAGGCTTTGGCCCACTCCTTGCAGTACTCCTAAAACTATTTCAGCTCTTGACGACCCCAAGACAGTTAATCTGGGGTCTCCTAGCTGATGACTGTAAATACTACGGTGGCTTCTGGAAGAAGATTAAGTTCTTGGCCCCAATCCATCACAGTCCTTTACACCAGGGGATTTAGTAAGTCAGAATCCAAGGCTGGATCCAGTCACGAATAAATGAACAGTACAGTTGATACCACAGTCTCCCCTCGCTGCCTCCCACTGAGGAAAGAGATTGGGCAGGACTTTTTCATAATGCCTTTTCTAGAGCCATGTAAACTGAAATCCAGTGGTCCAGCAAAAAGAAACTGTATTGGCTGCTGGCAGGAGATCATCCTGGCTGGGTGGGGGTAGCCTCTGAGTGTGGCCAAAGGACTAGAACATTTTAAATCCCTGTTTCTGTTTGCAGTGATGGCTATCAGCAGTGTGTTCAGGAGAACTGCCTCATTAAGCCAGACTGAAAGCTGATCTAGTTTAGTATCTGGTTTCCAAAAGCACTAACAGACAGATGCCTAAAGAAGTTTAAGAGCTGAACAAAATATATGATATTTCCTTGTAATAGTCTTCATACCTCCAACTATTTTTATCTTAGAGGACTTTGTAAGCCAAATATAGTTACAGGGTTTTTTGCAACTCCCAATAGATTTCTCTTCCACGTGTTTTTCAAGCCTTGCTTTAAACCCACGTACACTTTTAGCACCCACAGCATCACCTAACAAAGAGTTCCATAGTTTAACTATGTATTGAGGCTACCACATTGTTTTGCTACTCATTCACCTGTCTCTAGCCTTGTCCAATGCCTCTAACTCTTCTGTGAGAAGATGGAGTTTAATCTCTCCCAGGCATTTTTTTCCAACTCTTTATTCTTCAGATTTGAGTAATGGAAAATCACAGAGTATTCAATATCTTTATGCTGCAGCCCAACTCAAATGACAAAAACTATCACAATTAGAGGGCAGAAATCCATAGAGTTGGAAATTCATCATTTCCTCTGTGAGCAGACTTCAATCCTCTCTGATTAAATCTAAATTACAGTAACTCCACAAACAGCTAAGTTGTCCCAGCAGCTGACACCCATTCCAGAACAGAATACTTCAGCCCAGTGTTGTGCTGAGCTGCACCCTTTGAACTTTCAATACTGACCTCTAAGGTCAGTTCTAGATTATCCTGTTGCTGCAGAAACTAATTCTGAGTTCACTTATCATTTGCTTTCTCTAAAATGAACCTCAAGCCCTCCAAAAGCTCTCATTCTGTGATTCAGTTCATTGCTACTGGCACCAGAGCCGGCTTTGTAAGTAACTATATTGTGGTTGAGTGCCAGCAGCTCCATTTATTATGTTCCAGACATAATCAAAACTTTTCACAATAATTTTTCACTGTTTTCATTGTATTTAACTTTCAGAGTCATCATCTAATTTGAGATTCCAAACTGGGAGTTCTACTAGGAACAGGCTATTGTTACTAATGTCCAGGGATTTCCCAGGACTACCACATTAAAAATGGAACCACTAACAAAGAATGTTAACAAAGTGTTCTTGTGACTGAATTTCCAGCCATTTTTGACTGAACACTGAGCTAATTAGGGAGGATACTGAGTGGTGCAATCAACAAATAAGTACGAGTGTCAAGTGACAATGGATTGTTCAGAGGATCAAAAAAAGAATACAACTATAGTGCATTTAAAAGCCTCACAGTAATAAAAAACTTTTTCTAATAGCCGGAACCAAGATATAGCACTCAGTGTTGTTATACATAACCATAATTAAACTATCGTAAAAGCTAAATAATTTGCAAAAAATGCTAGCAAAAAGGAGCTTTTCTAGATGACATCCATTTGCAAGGTAGTGGACATGGTTAGTAAATGAAAGTATGTAAAAAAAAAAAATCAAAGTGCAGCACAAATAAGAGAACCTTCAAAGCTTAACGCCGTATGTGGCTTGAGAGAAGCCCTGAAGAAAAGTACTTGAGGGTACTGGTGGACGAGAAGCTCAACATGAGCCATCAGTGTGCTCTTGCAGCCCAGAAAGCCAATCGTATCCTGGGCTGCATCAAGAGAAGCATGGCCCAGCAGGTGGTGGGAGGGGATTCTTCCCCTCTACTCCACTCTCATGAGACCCCACCTGGAGTACTGCATCCAGTTCTGGAGCCCCTGCTGCAGGAAAGATATGGATGTGATGGAACATGTCCAAAGAAGGGCCATGAGGATGAGATCAGAGGGCTGGAGTACCTCTCCTGTGAGGACAGACTGAGAGAGTTGGGCTTGTTCAATCTGGAGAAGAGAAGGCTCCGAGGAGACTTAAATGTGGCCTTCCAGTATCTGAAGGGGGCCTACAAGAAAGCTGGGGAGGGGCTTTTTAGGCTGTCAGGTAGTGGTAGGACTAAAGGGAATGGATCAAAACTAGAGGTGGGTAGATTCAGATTGGACATCAGGAAGTTCTTCTCTGTGAGGGTGGTGAGACACTGGAACAGGTTGCCCAGAGAGGTGGTGGAAGCCCCATCCCTGGAAGTTTTGAAGGCCAAGCTGAATGGGGCTCTGAGAAACCTGATCTAGTGGCAGGTGTCCCTGCCCATGGCAGGGGGGTTGGAACCAGATGATCTTTAAGGTCTCTTTCAACCCTGACAATTCTACGATTCTATAGTTATGATGCATGGCTTCTGTCACACTAAAGGAGTACCTGATAATCTCAGGAAAGGGCATCTCTCCTCTCCAGTATGTAGACACAGAAGTCTTCCTCCCTCTTGGTGTGCTCAGTGACAGGTTTCTCTCCTTCATACCACCTGTTCTTCATATGCATGGAGGTCTATGCTGCAGCTTGCTTGCACCAGCCAATTCATATTTAATGCTCAGTGTCAGGAGATAACAGTTTCTCCAAGAGTTTTAATACCTTTCCTGAGAAGCAGATGTCCATATTATTAAAAGGAACTTCATATGGTATTAGGAAACTATGATCACTCAAGGAATATAACATTTCTGTATATCCATTCTGATGGCCAAAACAGCATGGGAACCTTTTAATGGAAATTTCCCTAATCTTTGAGTCACACTTCCATAATACATGCAGAAAACATTTCATGTGAATCTCTCTAATATTTGTTCTTCTGCTGAAGAGAAGTTCTTAGGTACTGGCATTCCCTAAATACCTGTGGGATTCGGGGGCAAAAAAATTTAATAAATAAGAGGTACTTTGTTATAAACAGTTAAGGTCATTATATAGACTAGCTGATACATATTTTAAGATTAAAATTAGTCCAGGAGGCAGGATGCCAGCTTCCCAGTCTGGCCTAATTTGAACTCTGGGATTCTGAGGCAACAGAGGCTATTGCTGCTAACACACAACTAACCTCCTGCTATGTTTCAACAGATCCAAGGACATGATTCATAAACCTATATGGACATTACGTTCAGATTTTCTTCATGTTACTCAGAAAAATCTTTTCTAATAAAGAACATACACCAGGAACCTTGCAAAAAGCATGTCAGGCTCCTTTGCAATCAATACTCAAATGTCACTTGTGCGGAGGAGAGTAACTGTGTCATGTTAGTGAATAAAGCAATTTCTTTCTTTTCTTTAGTGTCTGTGTTGGAAAGAACCACTATGCTGGTACAGTAGTTGAATTTCAATTTTCAGTAAGGTGAATATTAACCCCAGCCATATGCAAGGAAAGCATCTGATAAAACAATTAATTTTCCTTATGAATCACATGTAAAACACTCATTCTGAGTCACAAGGGAGTGTGTACTGCCTACATTCATATTTGTGAATCATGTTCTCATCTTCTAGTTTCAGTCAATGCTTCTGTGATCTACCTCCCTCTCTAAGTACCAAACTAATGAAGATCAATAAGGGAATTATTATGCTGCCTTTTTTTTTTTTTTTCTCCCCCCCCCTTTTTTTTTTTTTTTCTTTTTAACCAGATTTCTAATATGTTTTCCTTTAGGGTAAAAAAAAAAAAAA
>JANHGN010003691.1:0-32988 GCA_024605025.1 Megaceryle maxima | reverse complement strand
CGCCAGAGAATTACGAGCACAAACGCTTGAAACTCTAAGGACTTGGCGGTACCCCAAACCCACCTAGAGGAGCCTGGTGACATCAAAGAAAAGAATGACAGGACTCAGGAGCTGAAGGGGGTGAATTAAATAAGAACCAAATAGAACCATTACTTAATAAATAGTGACTCAGTTTCAATTTATGTCAAGATTTTTGGATTGTGATCTGATTTTTTTTTTTTTTTTGAGATCCAGCCACCAGTTGTAGGCTTCACAGCATCGCCCTATCCATGCCTTCCCTATTCCATCACCCTATTCACACCATATTCACCTTCATCACAGCATCACCCTATTCCACTGCCTTCTCCTTAGTGCACTTTCCATATGCACAAAGGAATTCTTTTTTCCATCAACCTTCTATACCACTTGTTCATATTTCAGAAATTCAGTATTTATTCAGTTGGCCTTGACCTAAATGGTTTTCTCACCTATCTTTAACCCACTTGCTGCAGGTTTCTCTCCCTCCTCATACATAAACAAGGATTTTATGTTAAAAAAAAGAAAACACACCAAAAACCCACAGACATTTGTGTCATTTGGCAACTTGGGTGATGATACAAAGCCCTAGAAAATACATCAAGACGGATGCCTAGATGCCTCCTATTTTCTTTTCACTTCCCTTGATTTCCAATCTTTATTTTCAAGGCTATCTAAGAGAAAACATAGCAGGAGATTTTTTTATAACAGATTTTCTGCTCTGAAAATTATAGTAACCCTAAAATGAATTCAAGTAAAATATTTTGTCCCTCTCTGAGATATTTTACAAGTACCAGAGATAGAGAGGAAAAAAAAATAGAGACAGGAAAAGTTCAGCTATGCATTTAGATATATGCAGATCCTCATCTGTCTCTAACCATATCCCAGTAGTGCATTTCTCTTTGCTTACTAAGAAGAGAACTCAGCAGAAAAAGGATTGGAGTATGCTGCCTTAATTAACAGAGTAAGTGAAGTTTTTCTCTTTTCTTTTTTTTTTTTTTTTTAATAATATATCAGCAGGAATAATTGATGACAACAGAAGACAATGACATTCCAAGTCTTTCTACCTGAGAAAAAATAACAAAGCCCTAATATTCCTGTATTTCACAGTAAAACAAAGAACAAATAAAATAACTTTTAACATTTCAGATGTTCCAGTTTCTTGTTAAGTTTTAGCAACATTTTTTTTCTGAGTCTTTACATACATTCCTTCAAAATCTCTGTCAGGACCTAATAGTGTAAAGGACACAGAATAGCTGCTCAGAGAATGTATAGACAAATAGATCTGTTACCTTAGTAACGTGGTTGTATGGCACTTTCTCCAGTTCACGTTTCCAAACATGGTTTTCAGGTGGCAATGCTCATGTATGTATTTTACTTCTGTTACTCACAGTAGGAAGTTTAAGGTTACCTTCAGGGCTTCCTTTAAGGCTTAAGGCTTATACCTTCACAGCAAGTTACACTGGTTTAACTAAAGGTCAGATCCACGACCAGTTCAAGCAGGAAATGGGTGATGTACTTACTTCACTTGAACAAGGACTATTTGGGATCAGATCAAGTCAATTAGGAACAGGTTTAAATTAAGCTGAAACAAGCTCTTTTTAAAAGGCAATAATGAAGCCTCCAGTGTAGCTAAAATCTGTGCAAATCCATGTGCAAACCCTCAAGAAAAGCTCAGATATCCTGGGAGAATACTTCCAATCCCAGGCCAGGCACAAGCATGGCTTTTTTATGGTGCTGACCCATGCCTTTTTCCCAGGAAAAGATTATTTGCCCAATATTCCTTCATAATTACTGTTGCCTCCACTTAGCAGTTTTACCTCATTCTCCGGTGCTCTAAGACTCTTAACCATGCCATACAATCTAGACTTATCTAGTATATTGACTTATTAGCCAACAGATCTTAAATAATTATTCAGAACTACGGACCATGTAGCAGGTCAGACTGCTGAACACATGAAATACATGCTCTTGAGATATCTCGAAAGGGTGTTCAGCAGTAATGTGCATGGGCTGGACTGGGACGGAGTCAAAATGAAGTCCAATTTACATGTTGCAAAAAGGGATTGGATGGGTAATGAGATCTGATATCTCTATTGGTATAGGATAGTCATGGCTTTTAATAGATTATCCCAGTGTCCATATAGATATTTGCAAAGACATTGATTTCCCACGTTTTTTGTCCCAGCACTCCATCCTATTCCCTAATGCTGATGGGCAGAATGAGGAGCCAACCCTCATCAATGCAGCTGATATATAAATCAACAACATGGCAAAAAAAAAAACAAACCCAAAACACTTCACAACGGGCTTCAAGGCTCTGCCACTGCCACGAAGGCTGACACAAACACATCTGACGTTCCATTGCTCTTCAGATAGAATTGCTATAGCCACTTGCAATCTTGTGATACTCACTGCCTTCTCCTAAGAAATATTAGAGGCTGCCTCATTTCTGGCCATAAAGCTCAGTGTCTTGAAAATCCAGGCTCTTAAGCCTTGGAAATTGAGGGGGAGGGGAAGGGCAAGGAAGAGAAAGGAAAGCTACCTCAATGTTCTGATTCAGAAAAAAAATACTCAATTTTCAATCTAATGCCCCATTTTGAAAACAAGTGAGTATTAACCATGGATGTGATCTGCATATCATTAGGCTCACAATCTTAAAATGTTGCAAAACCTGCATTCCTTTGCTTTTAACATTTTTAACCAACTCATTCATGAATTAGGGTAATTTTTTTCTTTTTTTTTTCTACCCATATTGACCAGGATACTGCATGGGTGATCAAGAGTAATTTCACACAATAGCAGTTTTTGCTTTGAGAACCTCATGCACAAAGACAATGAGCAGGTTTTTTTTTTTAAAGATCATCATCCTGCTTTAGAAAGAAAACCTACAAAGAATAGATCCCATAAAATTCATGGCAGCACAAACCGAAGAATACGATGATTTTTTTTTCCTTTTACTTGCCACTTTGCATGGCAGAAAATACTGTAGGGATAGTGAAAAAATGCACGTGGCACAGAACAAAAAGCAACTATGCAACTATAGTTGATCACTGCATAATCGACTTCAAACAGATAGAAAAGCAAAGCCAGATAATTCCCTTTAGAAGCAGCTGATTTCATTTAAAATGGAGAAAAAAAAAATCATTAGAAGTACAAATAACAAATGTGTTGTTCTGCTCTATTCATATAAATCCTGAAAGTACCTTTTCATTCCAGATTTTATGTTACAGCTCGTCTCCAGATTTAGCTGACGATATCCCTAAGTCTAATGGGTTAAAAGCTTATTATACCACTGTCTTATTTGTAACATAAGGCACCTACTACAAGCCTACTCTTCATGCAAAATTGCCAATTTATAGCAATATTCCTTGTTTAGAAAACAAGGCTATCCAAACACTATAATTACAATGTGCACCAGCAGGCATAACCCTGCATTAATGCACAGACTCAAGATACATTCGTCAAATAGAGTTTTTTTTTCTCTTTGCCTTCTTCTCAGGGTACTTTTAAGTTCAGGGACAGAGAACATGTCTTCATTAGAAACATTAACATTCACAGGCTGTAGTAAATTTTGACAGTGAAAAGGTCTCTGTAACCTTTAGTTGTGCAGAAATTTACTTCCCAAGAAAATTACAGCTGGCACTGTCTTAATTAATGCTAGCTTTCTTTTCTGAAAATTGTGGGCTTGTCAGTAAAAAAGGCAGAAAAACCTGAGTTTAAAAGACTGGACACAAAAGATGCCTAGAAATAAAGCCCTGCAAAATTTCATAATATTGCTCTGTTTTTGTTCTACAGTAAGGAGATGAAAAGATCTACTTTGATTTTGCCAAATGGAGCAACATATATGTAATATAGAAATGATTTGCATTCTCTCTTTTGTCTTTTAGTTTTATCATGTAAAGAAGGCTTTTTTTTTTTTTTTAAAGCCATTCTATTTTAAAAGCAATAGGTCAAATAAAATCTATATCTGCAAGGGGAGGGGAATAAGGTATGACTTCATTTTTTTTTTTTTTTTTTTTTAGCATCGCTTTAAATATTCCTAGTAAATCATAGCTAACAGTAAGAGTTGCAACAGTGTTTTTCATACAATTTTTAATTACCTGACAGATTTTTCTAATTTTTAGAATGGTTTTAGTATTACTGCACGAATTTCTTTGTTAGTGTTTACCTTTTACGTGTTTCAGAGTTCTATTTTGATAATCTAGATACTTTTTCTTTGGCATATAAAGATTTTTTTTTTTTTGACTGAATTTTAATCGTCATGCATGGTCTTTTAATTGCTTGACCGGGTGTTAGATATACACTCTACCTCTGAACAGTGTTTTCTTGCATGCAGGTTTGATTATTGTTAACATTAAATAGGTTTTTTCTTCTTTTTTTTTTTTTTTTTTTTTGTAAATATGACATGAGTAATAACATGCTTCTACATTATTTGTTGCCAAAATCTCCCAGAGGTTGCTTAAGCACATCCTCATATTCTTTTTTGGAAGAGATTTACATCATTTTGTGTTCGGAATTGTCGTGCAGTTCCCAGCTCTATCACTGTAAGCAACTCCAGTTCCATGTAAGACTCTTGCATATACTAGGACATGAAACCACTTTGGCACTACACGAAGCACTGATACTGCATGTCAGCTGTTCAAAACATTTTATGCAAGTTTCTACAAGCACTTTAAATTAAGGTGCCCTGTTTGGTCGTGTTTATGAAATGATTAGTTGGTGCCACTATATCCTTTAATAACTTATTGTAAGGCATGTTATAAAATGCATCATCAATAAATACTTAAAATGCTGCCACAGCAAGGTGATAAGCTGTTACAACAATATTTTAAGATATAAGTATTGTTCAAATAGTTTGTCCACCGTTTCAATGTGTACTTCTGAGGTTTTTTTACAATCACATTATTGAATGCTGTATAAATAATAAAATATTTATAAATATCACCTTAATTTAAAGTGTTACTATATTTCCATAACTTTAATGTACATGCCACCACAGCCTGAACAAGTGTTGAAAGCACAGAAAGGTAGAAGAGAAACATCCCTATCTTAGATGCAAACCTCTGAGTTATCACCCCGAGACAGAAAAAATTCACAGCGTTCCCTGGACACGGGGTTTGTATTTTTCAAGGCTTGAACCACAATTTAAGGAATTGTCATGAATAAGGAAACAAACAAACAAACAAACAAAAAGAAGCAGGCACCTAATGTTTGAAGTTCTGAAAAAAATGTCACACACAAAATGTTTTGGCTCTTTATAGAACTTTGGCAATGTTACTGAAATAATAAAATCACAGTGTGGGTTATGGAGCCCATATGGACAAATGTAGGATTAGAGCCTCTCTCTGTTACTTTCCACACTGGAAAATGAACAGAAAAACATTATGAAGGAATGCAATAAAAGGAGTAGAGTCATAAAACAGATGCTGATTGGGACATGAGCTTCTGCATTTATCTGCTTCCCAGAGTAACCACAATGAGCAGGAAGACTTAAGTGGTACTCCAGAAAGGAACGTAACCTCCAGAAGAGAAAGCCAGATTTGTTGCTTTCAAATGGTATGCTAGAAACTGCAAGAGCATGGCAATGGGGTCTAAGGATATACTTGCATAAGATATGCAGATACAAGATTCCTTGCTCATTCTCAAAATAATTGAACCACAATTTATGACACTTAAAGGAAGAACTTCCAGATATTGTCTCAAAACATCACAATTTCCATTCCTTTCTATGGGAGCCCCTGTGACCTTGGATCATTTCTTTACAGGCAGACTGTGATGGGCCTTTGGTCCTACTTGAGGAAAGGCAGCCATACGGATACTCAACATGGCTAAAGAGACCCAGTAAAAAGCAAACTTTACCCTTGAAGGAAAGAAGGCTAAAGGGGAACCCATGGTGAGATGTGCTGTATAGTTACTCCCTGTGTAAGGAACAGCCTGGTTCATTAGTGCACACTTTCCCACCTCTGCAGCAGGGTAAAGTGCTATTAGTCCCTGAGGAGGCTGTCGTCAGAGCTTGGTCTACACACACCAACTACATTGAGCGGGATCTGCCATCTGCACAGGTCTGAACAGCACAACCACTCCATCCTTTTGCATCCTGCATAGTGGTTGCTGAGCTCAAGCAGGATCTAAATGCAAACATTGATTTGCCCTTTCTACTTTCCCTGATGCCCACTGAGAATACACAAGCCCAGACCTGGTTCCTACCATCAACACCACACAAATGTTAAGCTCTGTCTCTCTGAGCCATGCCACTCCCAGTACATGCCTTATTTTTGGGCTGCAGGGGTGACTGCAAGGACAAGTTTAGCTCTTAAATGAGCCAAGGCTCAGTACTGATGCCCTCTCTCTTCCACAACAGCTATTCCTCATAGGACATCACCGATCATAAACTTATTAAACCACTGAATATTCATCTTTTAGCACATTAGGGTACGTAAAGGAAGTCTCAGCAATTAGCATTGCTGAGTTTGTATTCTGTAAATTTATTTCTTCAAATAATTTTTATTTTGCATGATTTATTAAAAAATAAAGCCAAACACTTGGTTCTTAGATCCTGACCCTTTAACCACTCACATATGTGCCTATCTCTTGCATGGGTTCTTTGAGAATCTAGTAGTCTCAGCTTGTGATTTTTCTTGTATTAATAATGTTTCCAGGTTTTTTGGTGCTGACAGTGTGATTTTTCAGAGTTTCTTGTCAATTTGCAAGTACTACAGAGACATATCTTCTATCTTTCCTTTTTTTCTTAATTTTCAAAGTTGTAACAAGGTAACCTGTTCACATATTTTCCAAAATTCTTGTCCAAACAGATCTTATTTAATTTCTAAAAGACGCATGGACATTTCTAGATGAAGATTTGTATCTAGATTTATATATCAAATACTCATATGTTAGTTTAAGCCTTGTTGCTTTATTATTTTTTTATTGAATGACTGCTTTAAAATTTAGTCACCTATCAAGTCCTTTTAAAGTTACTCCCACATGCTGTTTCTGCTTCCCATAGGGATGACCTTCCTTCACACATTTCTGCAGCCTGGTTGTGTGGCCTCTTCTCTTCTACTGGCATCTAGGTTGGGCACAGAGAGAAGGCAGGTCAGCTTGGTAGGGAGGATCACAGAGCAGTTAAGACCATCCAAGACTGAGCTGCAAGTAATAAGGATGTTGTGAGACAAAGCTTAGCAGGAATACAGATTCCAAGGAGTCGTGATTAATGGTTCAGTGATACCTAGCAGCTAACTGTAGGGCAACACACTTTGGTATGTCACCCTTAAAATAAGAAAAGTGACCCCCATATTTAACCTCATGCTTATGGCATTGTGATCAGAGGCTTACTTCTCGAAAGTAAAAAGAATGGGTAGGGGTGATACGTACACCTCTGCATTTGTTAGTTTGTGCTGCTCTTCTGTTGCAAGCTCAAGACTGAGATCTGACAGCTGTGAAGTATTTTTACTACCAGTACACTCTGTCTATTTGGCAGATGTTTCTAGCCAATCTGATGCAAACTTAGAGGGCTTTTTCATTTGTCCAGTGGACTTCATACAAATAAATTGAACTGGGTGACTATTTAATGCCTTCCTTTCACTCCGACTTCGTTTCCAAAAATAATAAAATAACAGCAAAGTAGATCTAGGATATTTACTTCTTCTTGTGTTTAAAAAACCCAGAATCTTTGTGTGTCACACATTTACCTTTTAAATCATTATACATATACTTCGAAAAACAAATGGACTTACTGACACTGCAATCTAGCAACATACATAACTAATGCTTCATTTTATTCTTGTGTGTGTGAGACTTTATTCAGTAGAATAAAGTGGTATTTTCTTCCTTCAGTCATTTCTTTCATATGCGTTTCTACCTTTCCAGTGTTTATGCAGGAGAAATCTATGCCTCATGTTACTGAAAATATTTTTGTGTTCAAATTGAATGCATACTCGTACGTGCAACGACATTGGTAAGATTTGTTATATGGCTCCAGAAAAGAGATATTTTAATTTTTTTTTTTGCAACAGAACAATCGAAAAGAAGTTTACATTTTGAGCAAGGCCAAGCTAAGATCACCGATACTGCAAGGATGTTTATATTTTCCAGAGCAATGTGTTTTTCTCATGTTTATAAATTATTATTCATTTCCTTCAAAGCCAATTTGCTGGTTTGGTGTTGATCTTTGAGGCTAAGATAATCTAACCCATAACTGCACTAAAAATGATTCCACTTAGACTATATTATATAAAGTTTGAGCACAAATCTTTCAACTCTTTCTGAGCTAGGACCACTCCAATATGGAAGCAAATCATGCTTGGCCTGTGTGGCCATTATTTTGTTACTTTCAATACAATGTGGAAACATCAAGAGTTCACCTCAGCCATGGAAGCCTACTAAGGATGACACAAACCTATTCCTGTTCTCGACATCTCGACACAAAATTCCAAGAATCACTGTTTCCCAGACTGGCCTGTCTGCTCATGTGCCCAGAGTCAGCTGTCTGGTACAGTCAGTACACACTGTTGCCTTCTGATGCAATGTTTGACTCTTGTGCTCTGCTGGACAGAGGTACCAGTCATGGGAGCTGTTGGCCAGCACTACCAGAAGCACTGCATGCTTTTAAAGAAAAGATGCCATTTCAAATGTACTTGGGATAGAACTCGATCTCACTGCACCCTAAATATAGCAAATACAGAATTAATTAAGCACCTGGGTCTGCTCTCCATCTTCCTTCTACGACATGTTGTATGAAGATTACAAAATCTCCACTGATCCAATTGACAATGTTATGCAGATTGTGCAAAGGCTGTTTTACACAACGGAGAAGAAAACTATGAAGTCAACTGTGCTATGGTGGTCTTTGTCATACCGCCTGCCTGCAACCTGTCCTATTGGTTGCAAACAATTTGAAACAATGCTTCTGCTTGGTCTTTCCTAACTGCAAATGTCCAAAATTATCTTCTGAAGGAGATGCAGGGAGAGAATTGGAATCTGAACTATCAGCACATTTCTATTAAGCCTTACCTGTGTATTCACTGTCTGCAGAAGGAAGAAGGCTATGGATGGTAACAATTCCTTTAGACTCATCTCCGGTTTGCTCCACTCATCTTCCAGACAAGATCTCTGGGGGCTTCTGCAGTGCCTTTTCTCTGTCCTCTCCACTGAATCTGTTTCCATGACTCCCATTCTCCTTCCCCATCTCCAACAGAGAGGAGCTTGTAGGCCTTAAAAAGAAGGGATACACTGAAAATTATTACATTCTGCATTTGAAGGAAGAGCTTTAAAACATATTTTCTCCAAGCTATGTTATTTTTAAAGCACAGTGTGCTTTTTAGGCCATCTCATTATTTGTTTATTTTTTAGCACATGTCAAACCACAACAGCCGTCCCTCCAGGCTATATTTGGACAAAGTTACAAAGACTTTCTAGGCCACCTCAAAGCAGAGATTAATCCAAATAATTTAAACCTCTCACTGTTCCACAGGAGGATGGCATTCGATTGGATTATTTAGGGAGGACAAAATGTTTTTTGTTGATGAGAGAGATGAAATCCTCAGAGAGGGAAATCAATCTTATGTTGAAACCCTGGAGCATTGATCTTGGTGTACATTGACAATTTCTGGTTGTTTAGCTATTTGGAATGACCGCACAAAATGAGCAAGTTGTTATAGTTTTAAGGTTTTGGTATTTATTGGCAACCCCAGCGCTTGTATGATTAATCACACATTCAGAGTGTGAGCTCAGTGGAAATTGACTGCAACACAGCAGAAACAAAGTTTTCAGTTATCATTGTGTAATAAATTGAAGCTATATCCCTAAGCAGATTTACCTTCAAGTTTCCAATTTGCCCTATTAAAAGTCTTGTTTATATGGTAGTTAGCAAAAATGCAAGTAATTACATGCAGAATTCATTCTAAGAGATTAGGGGCTGTTTTCTTTCCTCGTTACTGTCTTTCTGTCTTCATTATCCTATATTTTGTTACACCTAAGCAGAAACAACATTCAAGAAAACCCAAAAGATAGCCAGGTCATGGAAGGAGCACTTCCTTCCTTGTATTGCGGACAGCATTCCTTGGATATAATGCTACAAGGTCCTTGGTAGAAACTAATACAGATGCAAACATCCTTTAATAAACCACTTTTCCCTTTGTACTGACGCTGACCAGTGAGAAGCAGAACAGAAGGACAAACATTTTTGCTTTCTCTCTTATATTTCCTTTCATGAAAGGATATTTACTCTGAAAGGAGCATTCTTTCAAACGCTGCTAGGTTTTTACACACATGTTTACATTGTAAGAATATCTGTTTCTTTCACCAGGAACCAGATGCAAAAATAAAATTGTAACTCTAATTGGAAATTGGAGAGCAATTTAGGGAATACAAACACCGAGAGAAGGGGTTTCAAATTAGGAGTGCAAGGTAGGGAAATTACGGAGTCTGTGAAAGAAGGAACTGCTCTAGCTTTGGTGCACTGGTAGAGACTTGTGCTGACAAAGACAGATAATGCTTTATAGCCTTTCACACTTGCCACTGGGATCTCACTGTAACCTCGAAGCAAGCAGTTGCTAGGATGTACTTGCTAAAGATAAGAGCAAAACTGTGGAACAGAAAGGGGAAACCCTGTAAGGCTGGCCTTGTGCTTCCCTAGAGAGGTTTACATACTCATAATGTACGGAAACCATAACCAGATCAGGAGAGACCTAATTACAGAGCTCAGAGATGTTAATGACACACAGAAATTTGCATGCAGCCGAAAATATGAATATCTCTAAGCCAGCAGTCATATCTCCACAGGGCTGTCTTCAGAACCGGTGTTTTATAATCTGGGAGCTTTTTCTGCAAGGTGGAGCCTTTCAAATAGTTAAAACCATTTCTTTTTTAAGTGAACAACACTTGCTGTAAACCTCTGTAAAATTTTATTGACCAAGATAATTTTTTTTTTCTGTTTGTAATTCCTTCTCTTATGCCCTTTCTGAATAGTGCTTGCAACAATAATTCCTCACATTTATCTTTCCATCTTTCGATCTCAAAATCCTCTATCTTATTTGGACACAGCAATCTCCAAAGCAATGAATACCCCTTTAATTTACTGAGACCTTTTAAGGACAAAATTACAGAATGATTTTGCTTAGGGTTCTTAATAGGTACAAAGGGGGTTTTATCCTTATATTTATTCATTTTACCAATTTGTGTAACGCTGTGGTTGCATAGTTGACTGTCTTCTAGTTTCCTTATTTCTCTTTAGCTTCGGGGAAACATCCCCTATATTTTTACCGTTAGTGGAGATAAGGAGTTGTCACAGCTGCTGTCCATGCAGTCCTCAAACCAGAGAGTACTGTAATAAATCCTATTTTATTTTATGGACAAATAAATGCTGAGGTAAAATATTCGAGGATCGTTGCTTGAATACTTGCCATAGCAGCGCTACTGTAATAACCACTATGACATTAATTTACTGCAATGTGCTGTAGGAAGAAGGAAGAAGGAGGGAGAAGGGCATTAAAAGAGAAAAATTACTATCCTTTGGATTTATTGGGATTGGCCTTCCTCATTTTCAGCCATCATTAGTTGATTAGGTGCTGATGACAGTATGGACAAGCGTGCTAGAATAGTTGGCTAAGAAAAGCCCTAAAGGTACACTGTTAATTGAGATGATGTTCATATTGTACTTACTGAACATAACTGCAGACAGTGAAATAAGAGCCTAGTGTTGTGTAACAGACCACATGAACATTCACTCATTATCAGTCTGCAAAGGGGTGAAAACACTGCATATAGGCTACGAGTGCTACAGAAAAAGAGATGTTGTTAAAAAGCAGAGGAGACTATCGCAAGAAACTGTATTTTGTACAGCCTCTTGGGAGGTGTTGAGAAACCTGTCTAATGTTGTTCCATAGTTCCATTAGGAAGACATTACATATCAAAGGAACTGAAAATTGACTTATGCCTTCCTCTTCTAAGGGATTTGCACCTGAGCTTAATGAAACAGCCGGATTTGCTTACCCACCAGAAGCTCAAATGATACTCTTAAAACTGATACTTAAAACTGATACTCTTCTGGTGCTTACACTCCACGTACTTAAAATTTTAAGGTAATTTGGAGAAAGAGGCAAAGAAATGCCTTAATCTTGCTTGTGTAAAAGTTAGCCTTATACCTGACGAGAGAAAGGTGAGTAGTTCTGCACGGAACCTGCAACAGATATTTGGAATCAACAGTAACATTTTAGTAACAGTGGTAATGCTGTTACCACCAATGACTCCATAATGTTAAATAATTCAACAAGGACATTAGCCTGCTTCTTGCTGTGGCCAGAGTGAATTTCAAACTCAGTGGCTAAACAGTCACATTAAAAAAAATAGAGTATTTCTAAAAACCTTCTGAGTGGAATAGAGAGCAATTTAAAGGATCCTTTGAACTCCTTGGGAAATCCACAACTTTTTCCAAACCAGTAGTGCTATGAATTAGGAATTTGAAGAAAATCATCCCTGTATCTGTAGCATTGTGATCTTAAAGTTCAAACTTAGACCAACTCTCTCAGAAAAGTGAGAAAATATAATCTGTTAGCATGTTCATATTTAAGACATCCAATTACAGGTAACAAGCCCCCAGCAATATCAGAAACAATTCACATGGAACTATGAAAACTCAAAAAATGTCACTTAGTCATAAATAGACATATTTTGCATTCAAGAACTTTTAGTCTCAACTCCATTAAAGGTAAATATCAGTATTTACTAACGTACTGTGCTAGGCTGCTGGGGCCCGGTTGGTAAACTCTCAGCCCATGAGATGATGAAGGGCAAAACTGTTTTTCCTGAGCCAAACAGGAACTTTTTTCCTTTGATCAGTCACGAGCAAGAAATTTCATCTCACTACAATAAAATGCATTAACAGTCCATACTCAGAAGCCTAGGTCAAAAAACAGCACAGAAGTTTAGACTATGCCTATTAGGAACAGTGTGCAGTGGACCAGAAGAAGTACTACACAGTTAGATCAGTAATTACGCATACAACTGGTCATCCATGCTAATAGATGCTCTTGTTGTCACTAAGTTCTAGCCCCATTTTCTTATGGGATGGTACTACCATTCAAGGACTTCTTCTGCCATCAGATTCTTCTTACCATATATATGGTTCTATCTTTAATGTCCAGTGAGATATGACGTTGCCTTCTTTCGGACAACATCTATTGTGACTTTGGCATTCAGCTCAATGGAAGGAGAGTGGTGATTGTTCACATTATTAGATATCATAGAATGTTTTAGGCTGGAACGGACCTCTAGAGGTCATCTGGGCCAACCTCCCTACACAAGTAGGGACATCTAGACACAATGTGGCAGCATCTCTAGTAAAAGGCTTTGAAACTCAAGCAAACCATCTGAGGTAGCCACAAGAAAAATTGAAGTGTCAAAATAAAGAATCAAGATATCCAAAAGAAACCAGGGATTCAAGCTCAGAAGTTCACAGCGCTTCTCAAAAATGTTAGCACAAAAATATTCCCTTTAAAATACTCATCCAAGTAAGCTCTAACGGGATCAGGCCTACACTTCATGTTGTCTGTCTATTTCTAAACTCATGGTGATGGTGGATTCATGTATTACTGTCATGACAGTGACAGAGAACAGATCCGTTTAAAGTGCGCTTTACCAGGACCTGTCAGCATTTGAATGAGAAGAGTGATAGATTTGACAGGTCTGGCAGATACTGTTTCCTGCCACTACCTGGGAGGGCTGACACGAAGTAGAAAACCACCAAGCCCAAGCATTGAACTTTTCACCATGTCTCTCTAGGCACAGTGTTGTTGCCTAACTAAGGACAGGAAAATAATGAGAACAAATGTTTAATGTGTGGATCAAACACAAATGGAGACCAGTTTCTGTCTGCGGAGTGGGAAAACACAGAATGAGGTGGAGCCGCACAAGAGAGCACCTACAACTCTGCCAACTGGTGAAGACAAGACAAGAGGTATGAAGCCTGTGCAAGTTCTCTTTTTCTTACCAAACGTACTACTGTGAAGCAAAGATGAACAAGGTAGCAACAGGAAATCCTGCACAAATTATGGCATTTTAGCTTTGTATAATTTTAAAACCAATATTTCTATACAAACACATTGAAATACTTTTCTCCCACCTTAAGTATAGAAAATCAGTTGGTCTAAAAACAGAAAAAAAAAATAAAAAAAATCTTCCAGTATATTTGTTACAAAGAAATACAGCAGGAGAAATTTCATCTTAAAAACATGCACAGAAGTAACATTACTACAGGTTACGGGTTGTTTGCAGTATTGAGCTCTTTGAAGGAACGGATTTAACA
Organism: Megaceryle maxima; assembly: GCA_024605025.1. Classification (NCBI taxonomy): domain Eukaryota; kingdom Metazoa; phylum Chordata; class Aves; order Coraciiformes; family Cerylidae; genus Megaceryle; species Megaceryle maxima. The sequence continues at coordinate 18,668 of JANHGN010003691.1, read as the reverse complement.
CACGATTAGGTTATCTAAAAGTACCTAGCCCTTCCTGCTGCCATATTTTACAGCTGAAACTCAATATTCTTCGCCTCCTTTGTACCTTGAAGACATATCACAGAACCATGACAACGTGTAGTGACTTTTGCCCCAAAAGATGTGGCAAGTCTCAAATAAAGCCCCCACTGTGTGTTTGTACAGCTTCTATCCTTTTCCTTAGGAGACAAAACTGCTGTACTCATCCTTTTCAACCAGAGGGTATATCTGGCTCCTTTTGATGCTTAACACGCTTTCACCTAACTAAACTGCTTTACTCAAAGTTCTGTAAAGTCATAGAACTCGCGTTGCTCCTATTCCATGTATATACATACATGCACGTATCTTGCCAATCTCTCATTCTGCATCTTCTGCGAATAGAAGGAGATCTTATTTCAGCCTGTATCACTCCCTCTTATCTTACCATACTTCCATACCTATTTTATCCTATACCTCCCCACTACAGGGAGAAACAGCTTCTGCTTCACCACGCACTTACTCAGAGGGGCTGCTACTCCAGTCTCCCAACCAGAAAAAAATAGAGAGATGGCCATACCTCACCATAGTCCCTTCAGTGTTACTTTAATTCCTCTCACTCTTCCTCCTCCCACATACCATTGCAGAGTCTTCTCCTCTCCACACCAACAGAGGCAGGGAAGCGTGGCATCAGACTTGCAGTCTCCCACTGATAGCAGAGAGAGCACCCAGTCTAAACAGTTCTTCCATTACAACATCATACTAATCAACTGAGACAAAACAGTGTCACAGGAAGAGAATAGGATCCATTTTTCAGAACACTGTGTGAGAACTTTTTTTTTTTTTTTCCCCCCACCCCTTTAAGGGCTTCTGCATTTAAAGCACAGAAAAAAATGGGAAGTGTTTATATGGGACGTGAAATGAGCAATATCCTTGGAGTTATGAGCAATATCCTTGGAGTTAATTATATGCACTCAAACTTACTTAGTCAGTTGTTTTGCTTTGTTTTCTTTTTAATCTATATAATAGATGTACACCAACCTGGTTTTGCAAATGACCAGGTGCCTTGGGAGTGATGAAATTTCAGCTGAATTTCTTGTAATGCAATTTAAGATGTGCTTGAGCCATTGGAGATGGTATTAAGACTATTCCTCAGGGACTCTAGCACCTATGAAGCAGTTCAGTTACAGAGCACAGTGCTTTATCTTCCCTCCCCAAGCTTCTGTGAGATAAGACTAAAACATAGGTACCATTATGGCAGAAACTACCTTTGCATCAAGAAGTCTAATAACAGTACAAGTCAGTGCATGATGTTATTCAACTTAGCTGCAGTCCACACTCAATTCACTTTCTTAGTACTTTCCTGCCAGTTAATAGTGGACACTAAAATGCCATCTGAGCACTTTCCTGCCAGTTAATATTAGACACTAAAATGGCATCTGAGCTCCTTGCCTCAAGGTGGGTAAAGGAGAGGGTTAGGGGCCAGAAAATCAGATATTTACTCTTTTATTCTATTAATTGAGGATGAATCACTTGGCTTTTTCCCCACACCACTTGTTCCCCACGCTATGCTTGATGTCAAGGGAAAGATGAGAGTTCTTGCCACTCAGAACAACCGCAGGCTATCTAAACCTTGTTAACATGGTATTCTCATCCAGGATAACCACCACTTCCTGATGCTCCTCAGAAATGGAAAATGGAAACAAAACTATACCATCCTACTACTGCTCTTCGAGGAAATGAGGTCAGGCTAGTCACTAGGAACATGGTCTCACATGGGCTGTTTAAGGGTAGCTGAAGAGACAGTCACATGTAAAAGAGGGGACTGGGGATTATGAGGTAGTGGAGACAAAAATTCCTTCCTAGAAGGAAGGAATCAGTGAGGGATTATTTGTAGGACCTATTTTTGTCTCTTGTTATTTTGTTTCATATATTCTATTTTCTCTTACTTCCCATTAAGTATTTCCAGAGTGGCTGGAACTCCATACCAAGTGGTATCTTGAGCAGCTGCTATAAAAACAACTGATGGTGTTTCACAATATTCATCATTCCTGTAGAGCTTGTCCAGCTACTAACCCAGTAAATATTTTTTATGCTGCAACAGATTGGGATTGGTTTACTTTTTTAGCAAGCAGATTACCAACTTGGAAAAGTAACACGAGATGGATTTTTATTCCCTTTAGTGACAGCTATGTATAAATAGCCATGACTACAGAGGATCAAATAATTCATCGTGAATATCACTTGTTAATTCAGCTCATTTTTATTTCCATAGGGAGTTTATGAGCAGATCCTGAAGTCTGTTCCATACTTAGAATTTCTATGTATTTGTGGTCTAATCTTGGAGACCAACTCTTGGCATATCGTTCTTTCACAAATTGTTCGTTAGAGAAACTCTCTATTCATGTAGTTCATTGACACACCGGTGGCTGTGACTCCAGCTTCATACTAAGCAGCAGCCTGCCTCAAATGGCTTTATGCTTTCCATTCCATGCTGCTGCTTCACCCTCCAAAGCCAGTTACACTGGTACAGCTACACGGTGAGCAAAATCAGGGAGCTGATCTGCCTGAAGAGACAGCGAAGTGTAGAAGAGGATACTAGAGAAAAAGGAAGAAAACAGTGAAGGTAGGACTGGTAGAAACAAGAAGGGGGAGGAAAAAGGAGGGTGGGCATTTCACCTGGCAAATGTTCTCATCTAGCCTACCCATGGCTGCACAGGAACCAATGCTACAGATACCAGGGAGAAGCAAAAGGGCAGGGGCACAACTGGCCAAGGTGGGGCCACCTGGATGGTCACTGCCACCAAAGAAACATGCCACTGCTTATCTGCCACTGTTTGGAGAGTTTGTTTTCTGCTTTCTAGTTGCTCATGTGTTGGCTTTTAACATTTGAGAACAACAACTAGCTAAGAGAAGTTCATGGGCATGTGCTTTCTTGGACAAACTCTATGCCATGTTAAAATCTGAAAAATTGCTGATGCTTCCAGATGTTTGTGGGGGGTTTTTTGTGTTTTGTTTTGTTTGTTTGGGTTTTTTTTCCCCGACAGGGATTAATCAACCATATGATGTTAATAACCGCAACTGTGCCTTGAACTTGAAAACTGTTTATAAAAGTGTTGAAAAATACATATTGTATTTGGCTTATCTTTATAATTTGTAAACTCATGTACAGATTCACCATTTTTTATAGAAATAGGTTTCTGGGACAGGTAAATGTTAGGGAGAAAGTTCTGCTGTGGCTCTCACTTTTCTAGGTATATGCAGAAGAATAAAAAGGATAAATTTAACTATTTCAGTAACTTCACCTGCAATAATAACATCTATTATAGGATGTTGAACAAATAAAGCAAAGAAAGGTATGATACTAGTCCTTGAGAGAGAATTCTATGCTGGTTTTAAAACAAAATATGACTGCATAGAAAAATATCGTCCTTATAAAGTTTAATTAACCTAAATATTCTCAGGAACCTATTTCTTTGCACAGAGGAAAGGGAATTAGACACTGAACAAAAAAAGGAAAAACAAAACCAAAAACCAAACCAAAAACCAAAACCAAAACCAACCAACCAAACAACAGACCTGTAGGAAATGGATGTCTAAGTAAATTTGGAAACATTTAAATATTTGGGAATGATTGTTTGCTTTCTAGAAATAGCAAAACACATATGGCCTGGGCAACTTTCCTATGTTCCTCTCCAGCCTACAATATATGAGTTTAGTTTCTAACTGTCCATCATTATGCAAGTGACTGGGTGTATTGCATACAGACTATTTAAAGATTTTTTTCATTTTTCAGTCAGCTTTCCACTGTAAGTTATTCTTTAATACCTGACACTGTTTACAATATGTAAATTCATATTGCTTTTTGTTTTATAACTGCTGAATGCTTCATTTAGCACCTTTTCCCTTAAAAGTTAAGTTCTCTTGGTGAGTAAGGATTACGAGGGCTGCTTTCCAGTCCTCTGGACTACCTTTGAATGATTCAGGTCTGCTCTTTAGGTGCACCAGATCATTTCAGTGATTCTTCACATGCCTCGTGCCACTGGCTGGAGGATTCTGAGTAAACATAATGGAATGGAGATAATATTTTTTACCTCTGGCACACTAAATGTACACCCACACCGCATCAGTCAGTGCAGGGATACCACTTACCTCGATGTAAACTGGTTAGCACCATGTAGCACCCTAACTGGCCAATGTGCTGCCCCAAGTTGTTTAGAGAGGTAGCATGAGTGTTATAGTTCATAAAGTGAAAACATATTCTGGGGCTCACAAAACAATAGCTAGAAAGGCTAGAACAGATATGCTTTTGCATGGCTCCTTAACAGAGGAATTCTCAAAGGATTTTATTGAGAACCAGTTACACAGCTACAGTTACTTTTCTATCTCTTGTGTGGTGAATCTGTTGAGAGGAGAAACTTCTGTTTAATGCTATTTTTGCTTAGAAATTCTGAAGGTACATTTCTAAACTCCACAAGCACCCATTTGCTAGCAAGAAGGAAAATACTCAGAGCTACCCAAAGGTATTATGCATGTTCTAGAGAAGAAGTGAAACAATACAAATACCTCATAGATTAGACACCAAAATAGGGTATTCAAGAATATACAGCAAGGTTTGTACAACCAACAGAACCTTTTTCCTCGCACATTGACAAAACAGATTGCAGTTGCAACGTAGCAGACCTCAAAAATCAAAATCAAGAGGGACTCTGCAACAAGGGAAAATATTCCTAGCTGTATAGCACGAGGGAATCATGTGAACTGTAGGAGCAGAGTTTAGAGAAGAAATAGAATGAACAAGGGTTCCCATTACCAATCACATCTCCCTCTTTGCTCTGGACTCAAGGAAGGAGCACTTCTATTTGCTGTATACTGCAATGTAGGGTAACAAGGTGCTCTGCAGAACCAGTATGAAATGAGGATGGAGTTCATTTCTAGCATCTTGTTGGGATACGTCAGCAATCTTCCCTCCTTCTGTCACTCAGGCAACCCTGAATGGCAGTCAAGACGTGGTACAGCCTAATTCTGACACGCTGTCAAATATTCATTTAGATGGGCCAAAAGCAACATTCTGCTAAATCTCAGAAAAGTCTTAGGAGCTGAAGCAGCAGCGGAGGCTGCACAAATGCAGATGTGCCTTGGGGCATGCCTAGGCAATCAGGTGCAGACAAGCTGCATCCCAGCTGTGCTTGCGTGTGGAGCCACACAGCTGGAAACAAGCCAACAGCAGTTTGGAAGCTGCATAACCACACTAGCAGAAGACTGAAGCAGAAATGGCATGAGCATGGCAGACCTGCCCATGGGCATGTGGCTAATCCAGCTGGCTGAATATGCTCATATGGCTTGAAAACAGCCAAATGGCTAAGTGCCTTACTGAATCAGGGCTAAAATTTGGTATCTTTCATTTAAAAAACCCCCAGCAAACGTGGGTTTTTTTAGAACATTTGCTGTAGGGAACCAATGGCACCAAAACCATAATTAATAAGCACCTATGACAGGAATAATTAAAATATTATGAAAAATCTAGAATGAAGGAGGGGGGAAAAAAAAAGCCAAAATTATTATAATCTTAGGGAAATACACATTTACCAAGTAAATAATAGGGGTTGCTGAAAGTCTCCAATAATTAACACAAATCTAAACCCTCTGGTGTTCATTCTCAGGAGAGACATTTGAAACAGATGCACCCAAGAGAATGCAACTGATGAAAAGGAAAATATTCCAATCTGCTGGCTCAACAATGTGCTTTGTGGAGATTTTTACTAAATATTTTAAACAGGATATTAAAATAAATTGAGAATTGTTGCACTGTGTTCAGATACCATGGTGGTAAGTATGTTTTAAACATCACATCAAAACCCAGAAAATTCTAAGTTAATGTTGATGGTACGCACTTAATATACCTATTATCCTTGTTACTATTAATAGCTACGTCTAACACCTATTTCTCTGCAAATATTTTTGGAAGTAACATCACGAACCTGAACTCAAAGGGAATGTTTGTATAGGTGGGAAGTTTTAAAGTTGAAGGGCTATATACTGCTGTGCTTTTTTTTGTAAGGATCCCAAAGAATTCAACTCAGAGAAGTCTTTCTGATTTTTGTTTTTAACTCCTGTTATCCTCTTCTTTCTTGTTTGAATATTTTCTAACAAAAATTGAACCCATCTTTCATACCACTACAACACTGATGCATGTTCTCAAGTCATCAAACTAGTCTGAACTCCAGCCACCTCTGAAGTGAAGGGTGAGGAGACTGGACTACAGTTCAGACTGGAAAGCAAAGCATTTCTTATTTCACGAGAAGCTACATGGGAATGCTACAACATCATCACATTTTTATCCAGCAGCTTGAATTTATGTAGTGTCAGTGTTAACTACAATAAACATTTGGCAGACTTTTCTCGTGTACTTGGTCCACTGTACATGGAACAAACAAACTAAAACTTGTGTTCTTAACTGCACTAAACCAGACTATAGCTTAAAAGCAAACACATTTGATGATCTTAAAGATCTTTTCCAAGCTAAATGATTCTATGATGGGGCAGTTTTTGCTTCTGAAAAGTCTATGATAGAAAACTCTTCACTTACACCTTCGATTACCAGGCTCAGGTGACTGGGCTGAAGGGAGGCTTGCCTGGGGCAATTGCCTAGTGCCTGCCTTAGCCTTTCAGTTCACCCTCAAGCCACAGTTATCTCTGCAGTTTCTTTTACAACTTAATCATTTGCTGCACTTCACTAGTTCACATCTCGCTGGCTGCCTTGAAATTTGCTCACCCCATTCCCGGAGAGCCTTGCTGCCAGCTCGCAGGAGGGCTGGTGGAGTTACGAAGCCTTGGCTCCATCTCCTTCAGTGCTGCTACACAGCAGGCAGATGCCCTGGAGAAAGCCTTTTGGAGCACAGGAGCCCAACACTTCCAGAGGCCACCTCAAGAGCTCTACTCCCTAACTACAAAGAATATGCAGATGATATATAACATTACATAAAAAGAAAAAAAAAAAAAAAGAAATTACTGTGACTTATTTGTTTCAGAACTCACTGCATTTTGAAATAAAAATTCTGCCATGAATCACAACATCCACACAAATTCAACTTCAAATGCAAACCCTGCTCCCACAGAAGCCAGGAGGGAATTTTGTCACTGCTTTCTCTAACAATAAGGTCAGGCTGCCTGCCTGAATCTCCCAAGTCCCACAGCTCTACACTGTGTCATGATTATTATTATTCATTAGAAGCCTGAGAAACATGCTAGGCACCTCCCCATATAGATAAAAGGATATCATCTTGAAAAAATATGGAAGGCTTATCCTGTTTCCACACCACCTTTTAGACAGGTTAGGATCTAAGCAGGTATCTCTTATCAAACTCAGGTGTGAAGTCAACCAAAATCTCAAACCCTATCCTAGTTCTTACATTTGTGTTTTGCTGCAGACCTGTAGGCAGTTCCATTTCTAATTATCTTCTCTTTGGCAGGACAACTAAGTTTTTGCCTATGTATTTAGACATGCAGATAAGATGTTGCAGGTCATGATATGTTATCTCTCTTTTGTAGGGACTCTTCTTAAAATGTTTGCCAGGAGGTTATAGGTACACCATGCGATATGCCAGCTACTAACTTACTGCAACTATATTCTCCTAGTGAGTGGCAAAGTAAAGAGGTATATGAAACATCCATAAGGGCTGGTGCATCTATTGGTACTTCCATAACACTACAACAAAATTTAATCTTTTCTTCTAAAATTTTTGGACATAATTTTCAGTCTGCCACGAATAAGTGAAAAAATTATGTAAGTACATAATTTAATACATTACATGTACAGGAGCTATATAGTCTGTGCAAAGTATTGATAGATCCTGGGGGAAAAAAAATGGTTTGCATCTCAAAAATATTGAATGCAAGCTTTATAATTGCAGAAGTATTGTAAATAGAGACAAAATAAATGAATACACAAATAGCAACCATGTGTAAAACCACTTTTAGCAGGAAAGCTTAATGTGTTGCCAGAATTTGAAACATTTTCTTCATATTAGAAATGAATGGAGAAACATTTTGTTCCTCTTCAGGAACCACTGTAGAATCTAGCTTCAGCTGTCAAGTGCAAACTATCTGCCACTAGTTTAAGTATAAAGATTGGGTTTTGGTGCTCCTGGAAAAGCTAGAGAAAACTCGCACTAATCCTGCATCAGGCTTACTCAACTTCTCTTCCAAAACCAAAATAATAATAATAATAATTAAAAAAAAAAAAAAAAAAATTATATATATATATATTGAATGACAAATAAACTCTACTACTCTATAAACCCAACTATTTTATTACAAATATATACATTATATACATTCTAATGTTACAAAGGCTGGCTAATGCTTTTGAATTACATTGCTCATAAGTTCTGTTCATCCTATCTATAAGGTGTTCACTGTGATGATGATCTATTCTGATAACAACCGGTCCCTGCTCAAACTGTCCTAACTTTGGGAGATGTGAGTCGTTATCATTTTGTTTCCCTGCTTTATCAACAGTTCAAGTTCTTTTAAATCCATTTCTACTTTGTTTCCTTCCGTATTTCACTCCGTGCTGTGATGACAATTGCTTCAACTATAAGATTAATTAAGAAAAAAGTAATTCTGATATGTTACGCATAAAAAAAGATAAAATGCAAAACTTTAGAGAGTGATCACTACAAATCCCCCCCCCCCCTTTTCTCTCTCTTTTAAATACTGCTACTTTAACACATGGCCCCTGCCAAGCACCAGAAGAAAAAGAAAGTTCAGAAAATGCAGAGTTTTCAATCTTTGAAATGCATCTGCATACAAAGTGTATTTTTAAGCGGAAATAACGTGACAATGTCAGGGGCTGATACAGTAGGAACTTTATCACACTTCTTCTGCGTGACTAAAAACATTGCCAAACTCTTTAGAATTTAACAGTATTTAACATTTGTGAACTAAAAGCAAAAATTTAAACAGCCTGGGATATGTGGCTCCCTTGTGTTGTGGTATTGCATAGATTTTTAAGAGGAAAGAACTCCACCACCTAAGCCTTTAATTTGTGTACAAAAAGTTGTTGTCCTTGGGAAAACACAGCACCTTTTACAGCTGACATCTGATTGGATTTATACAATCAGATGTATGGTGTAAGATTTAAAAAAAAAAAAAAAAAGTTTTCCTTCCTAAGTTTTAAATAGCGTACTTGATTATTAATATTATTGATATTATCAGTCCTTTTATTTAAGATAATGAAAACATATTTATAGCCTTTTGGTTAGACTCAACTCTATGAGAAGTGCATGAGAAATCAACACCTTGTCTTCACTTTTGCTTTGTGACTGCTACTAAGGAATGACCATTTCTTTATTCTTATCTATCATTTTGAACAAACTGGTTGGGTGATATTTATATTAATACTGTGCATTACATTCTACATTGTAGTATTAGTTATAAAGGGGTTTTTACTTTATATTTGACCTGCCATATCCCTTTAAAATTATAATATGAAATGAGGTAAGAGCTAGAATTCATGGGAATATTCTGTTTCTGTTAAAAAGGTTAATTTTATTTTATTTTTAGACAAGGAAAAAAACAAACAACAGGCTTATCTACCAAAAAACACCTTAATTAATTAAAATACAGCCATTCTGAGTTGTTCTAAGCAGTACCTTTGCAAATGTATTAATTCTCTAAGTTATACTTGAACTTTTTGTTGTTGTTGTCTTAAGGAAAAAAAAATTGCCACATCCTACTTGCTTGTAACATTTCTCTGATTTTAGGTCAATATTCTTATTGGAGTTTCGTGAACTACAAAGGCAGATCAATAAACTTTATGGGTCATGTTTAGACTAACAAAACAAGATACAACTCTGCTAAAAGTTAAATGAATTGTCCTTGCTCACATCAATGATGAACTTGGCTTTTTATGGTGTATTTAAAAAGAGAAAATGTTAACAAAGGTTTAACATGGTCATGCTTCCTATATACTTTCATCTTAAAGCATCTACTTGGGGTTTTTAATTGTAGTGGGGTTCTGTAAAGAAATAAGACCTTATAGGGTATTTTCAGGAGTAGAACAGTCTATATATTAAAAGGCAGCAAATGATTCATAACTGCTTAGCGGTCAGGCCTGTGGGGCCATGCTTCCCATGTGAAATTTTTTTCTGCATTGCAAACTCTTACATTAAATTGTGATAAATGAAGAGCGGAGGCTATTCATACAAATCAATGACTTTAGTGTACGTGTCATTAGCCTGAGAGATGCAGGCAGCGGTCACTACTATAAATCATGTGATGATCTGCTGTCTGCGACTCGATGCAAGCAAGCAGATGCATTAGGAAGGTTAAAGAATGAAATTAATCTGTGCATTTCCTTTTTGGTTTTTTTTTTTTCTCCTTTAGTCACCTGGTCATACAGAAAGAATTAGAATCACGTGATCCAAAGTTATGCCAGCTCCAGAACACTAAATTGGCTAAGTTAGATGTCACCTTTCAACTTAAAGTTAATTAAATATTAATGGGATTAATTTATACATCATCACATGAAAAGTAAAATATATAGAATACGTAAAATCCACCAGTGCTCCTCACACAGGCGTTAATATTATTAATTGCTTTTAATGCAGGCTGTGGAAGGAGACCACGTGTAAGAGATCAAGCACACCGCAAAATGTGCTCTGATACTTTTAAGTGCAGCATATTTCTTTCTTCGCATTTTATAAATCCAGTGTTTAGTAACCCATGGCCATGCTCTTCATCCCACTACCTTGGAGGGGATTATGAATATGAGTCAGGTTGAATCTATTACTGATGATAGAATATATTTCCACATATCTGTGACTGGGAGTGTTAACGGTGACAGTGTGTAAAAGGGGTCAGGGACAGTAAAAAGAGATATGGACAATATAATTTTAAAACAGGAATTAATGAATTTGGGAAGGCCATATTTGATATAAATGTTAGGCCAAAGCCTTCAGTCTTTACTCAATACTTACTCAGGCAAAACACCCACTGACTTCAGTGACAGATTTCCTGGGATGAGGACTAAATATGCCCCGAGAGTCAGATTGTCTCTTACCTAAGAAGAAATTGGGAAGACCATATAAGAATCTCTCCCCTACTGCATCTGTGTAGATGCTACAGGAGATCATAGATGTCTTCTCCCCCCAAATCCACCGCTTCCCCTCTGTGGTCTACCTTGCAACAAAGCCAACATGTTACAGAGCAGGAACCATGCCCAGAAACAGCAACACTCAACACACTTCAGCATAGATCTGCAGTGCTCCCAAAGTAAAGCAACACATTGGTAAAGGGGTCCAGGATCTGGCCTTTTAGAACCAGTACAGCCAGTAATGAGGAACCTTGAGAAGAGTTTTAAAGGCTGCTTCAAGCTAGAAGTTGACTAAAGGCACAATCAAGTATGAAAGCAAATTAATGACAGAAGTGGCTGCTTTTCAAAGGTTCTTGAAGCAATCCATGTGCATAAACCAGTGTAAAACACTTTTATTGATTTATAGTGCCCTTCATAAGTGTAAAGTATAAGTTATTTTGGACAGTGATAAGTATTGCATGTGCTTAATTCAGTTAGTTATCCTTCCAAAAAAGATAATACACTCAATGTAGACATATTTCAATTGAATTGATAGTAGATCAGGACTGAGGAAGCCTGGAGACTGAATCACTTTTCTCCATCCCATCAAGCATAAGGATGAAGTTGCAAGCAAAATCGATGTCAGAAAGGTCCTACTGTCTCTTACAATAGCATACCTCCTATCACTTACAATGAAATATACTAAATACTATATGAATAAAATTAATAATAACTATTAAAAACAAACACCTATCCAGTTATGATGCAAACTTTTAGCAGGTTAAGAACCAATGATATTAATTCAGACTTCTAAATTCCTCAAAGACAGGGAAAAAAAGAAAAAAAGGCACAAAATCTGCCTTATGCAATTGCTCAGAGACCACAAAAGTTATTATTAATTAGAGTCACATAACAAAGGTGGGGAAGAACTGTAGTCAGTAGATTTAGAATTACTGTGAGACTATTCCCCCAGTAAAGACAGTGTTCTGTGTTTTGTTTCACTGTCACTTAATTACCACATTGACTTGGTATGTATTTATTTATATTTGGTAGCATGAAGTTCAGGCCACACATCGCATATTTTTTAAGTTAATTTTCCCGATCATCACTTGGTTCTCCAGTTGATCCAGCCAATTCCTTATTCACTGAATGGTCCACCCATCAAATGCGTATCTCTCCAACTTGGCAAGGAGTATGTTGTGGGAGACTGTGTCAAAGGCCTTGCAGAAGTCCAGAGAGATCACATCCATAGCTCTTCTCTTGTCCACTGATGTAGTCACTCCATTGTAGAAAGCCACTAGGCTGGTCTGGCAGGTCAGGTCTCCCTGTCTTCCATGTGCTTTATCAGAACTTCTAGGAGAATCTGCTCCATGATCTTCCCAGGCACAGAGGTGAGGTTGACAGGTCAGTATTTCCCAGGATCCTCCTTTCTATCCTTTGAAGAAAAAAAAAAAAAAAAAAAAAAAAAAAAAAAAAAGCAGCATGTAATGTGTCCCCTCTTCCAGTCACCAGGGACTTGACTTGACTGCCAGGACTTTTCAAATATAATGGAGAGTGGCTTGGCAACTACTATTCCTTCTATGGTCCCATAGACTTGTTTATCTTCAGGTTCCACAGGTGGTCACAAACCTGATATTCACTTATAGCAGCAGGGACTTTGTCCCCCTGGTCCCCACCTTGTGGCCTTTTAACCTGGGAGGTGTGGGGAGAGATGTTGCCAGTGAAGACTGAGCTGCTTAATTTCCTGGTAATTATGTTTCTGCCATTCCTCCAGATTCCTGCCTATTTCCCACCAATTCATGAAGCAAGAGAGAGCTGTATTTTAAACCCAAATGAAGGGAGCTATAGTACAAAAATAAGAACTGTCTGCCCATTTTATAATTCAAGTTATTTAAAAAAAAAAAAAAAAATTACTCCAATTGCCTTTTAGGAAGCAGAAAGGAGTTTTGAAAAACTTTGGTAGCAACCTATAAAAGTTCCTCTCAATGACCATCTGAATATGAAATGAAAAATGAGAAATATTGGCTGGAATCGCTCCTTCCTTTTGGAGCAAATCCACGCTTCCTTTCTAGTGACTAATTCCTGATTTTTATATCACACGTCACTTTTGAGTAAATGCCAAAAAAGAGGCAAAAGCTCTTTACAGTCCGTTGATAATTTTATACTGTAGGTTTAAATGGTGGGTCAACAGGAAACTTGGTTTTAATTTTTTAAGTGTTACATTAAGAAACTAAAATATTTCTTACAAAATCAGCTACTCTGCTGGAATGCTTGATCCCACACCCAGTTTGTTCACCCGTTCTAGGGATAGTTGGGGAACATACTTCGCATGATACGGCTGAGTCAGGCTCCTTCTGAAACCATATGGTAGCCATAGCATTCATCACCTGCTACCTCCGTGTTTCCTCAACACAACCACTTCTCAGCAGGTCCTCCCTCGCACTGGACTCCATCATGCTAGATACTGCTTGCTCTCATTTCTAATTAGCTTCAAAGTGAAGGCACATGGTAGCTTAAAGAATTAGCTCAGCTCCCTACATAAGCAGCCAAGAGGTTCTTCTTCATATAGCCTCATTTGGTCCTCTCATGAGGATAACGGCTGCTTATGTAAGGGTAGGAGTCAGAGCCAAACCCTTAAAGAGCAGTTATGTCTTCCTTAAGCTACAAAGACCCTCCTTAGGGTCAAAAGAGCTAGCAAACTTGTTGATGAACTCTTACTGGTTGCATCTAAAGCATGCTGATGAATAGGTGTTGACATTGCTAAACAAAGGTATTACTAGCAGATTATATTCAGCAACCTGGACAACTGCAGAAGGAGGGCAATGCATACCCTTGGGCTTGCTGTATTTCCCAATTACTACACAAAAGACTAAAACACAGGGTCATGGATAAAAGTGAATAAATGTTTCTAAATTGTGATCTTAAACATACTTAAGCTTAAAGCTATTTAATTGAGGATTTAAAAGCATGTATGCTTTATGAAGCTGTGGCTACCTGCTTCATTCTCCTGCTCTTATTTTTGCTTTTATCCTTTTAGTCTTGAAGAAGCCTAATTAGAAGCTTGAACAGGGCTCTCTCTCCCTGCCCTTAAATCAGTAATTGGCTTCAGTGCAGAGACTGTCAGGAAATTAACACATCACAACATGACAGCTGTTAATTTTTTCTCCTTATTTGTCATATGAATCACTGCTGATTTGCCAGAGTGCATAACAAATTAGTGGTCTGTAATCAGCAGCCTCTCTCCTGTGTGCAGCACCTACTTGTTTTTCGCCTTTTCTCCTGAAGTCCATTACTTCACTGCTTCAGCAGGAATGACTGTAGCTAGGTGTGTCATTGTCAATAAATCAGAATAAGCAAATGCTAAAAGCACAAGAAGCTCTTTAAACTTTGATGAAGGCTTTTAGTTGCATTTTTAAACTTACACTTGGAACTGTTTTGGGTTTATTTATTTATTTAATTTAATTTAATTGTCACTCCCTGGCATAATATAATGTCAAGTCTTCTGGTATCTGAAGCTCTGCATTCTTCACAATGTAGAGCTGAAAATGTGCTTTGCAAAAATTAAAGGAAGACTTTTTCGTCCAGACAATTCTTAAAACTGTAAGGCCTGCTGTGGACCCCATGCCAATAAATAACAATTAGACACAATGCACAGTGAGATTTTCCTGTTGCCTTAAGTTGTATTTAATGTAGTTTTGTATAATACTCAATTTAATATGAGTCCATGTGCTTCACGCACCAATAAAACTATAAATATTAAAAAAAAAAAAGCCTCAACTCTAAATATAAACCCACAACATTTGGCAGAAACCGAGTTAAATTCTATCCCTCTAGACAGTGGTGCAATACAATCTGAGCATTTTTGGCCACCTTTTTTCTAGTATGTATATTTTACAAATGAGAAAGGCCACAAGAACAACATGCAGTAGTATGCAAAAGCTGGAATGCTTCTTCACACCGTACCTCTGAGCTACACTAAGAGTTGTTGTTCAAACAACAGGTTAAGAAGTTGACTATTGGTTGGCGTTCTCATAAAAACAGGGAACACTTTGGAAATATGAACTAGCAAAACTGAACCCTAAATTATCTGATGCATGTAACTGAACTGAAAGGACCCATTATATGTTCAGTATCTTGTGTCTCAGGCAAAGGAAAGTAAAACTAGGAATATATTTATTTAGCAAAAGGACCTAGTATGGACCCTGTCCTATGTTTCCTAACTTGTACTGAAACACACTTAAAGTGCAAGATCCCTATCATTTTTGAAGTGCTCATTATTTTTTTTACTTATATCTAACCTGAAGAAACGACTTAAAAGCAAGAACAATGGAAAATGTGTAAAGCTATACTCCAAAGTAAACTGCTGCACAATGCTTTCTATACATCAAAGCTCTTCCTCAAGAAGCAAACACTTCACCGTTTCCTTCCAGAAAGGCAAGGGGAAAATAAATAAATAAATAAAAGCATTCTATGCTTCAAATGGTACCTGAACCTTGAGCATCACTGCTTCATGCAACTCTGCTGCAAGCAAGGTCATCTTCACACCAGGAGGCAGGAATGGAGATCCCACCTCTCTGAGGTCAGTCTTGTAAAGTACTGGCCCTGATCCAGCAAAGCACTTACACACCTGCTTTGCTTTTAAGGTAAGCATGTAGTTAAGTGTTTCAGAGACAAAGTGCTCAGTGCCTTATGGTGCTGTATGCATATGTTTATGAGTAAGATTTATTTCATGATTCACAGACATCACACAATGAATTAGTACTCTAACTCCACGGGTACTATTAGTATTTTCAATAAGACTACCTGACAGTTATAATTTCAACATTTCAAAGCCTTGTGAGAAGAATTTTGCCTGCAGGTAATTGGTGTTTTGTATTTACATGTTCACACAAACATGAAATTGTTATTTTCGTGACAATAGATATTAAAAATCCAATAAATTTGGTTATTTTTCAATATTGCATGTATTTTCTGCTATAATTTATGTTTTAAAAAAACTGTAAAGGTTTAACTAATTGTAGGAATTTAAAATAAAGCCTTGCTTGGGGTTGGACTCTATGATCTTCAGAGGTCCCTTCCAACCCCTAACATTCTGTGATTCTATTTGCAATCTTAAATACAAATTGAGTTTTTTAAAAATATTTTTCCTCCAGTAAGAAAAAAAAGCAACCTATTTCAGATATTTTGTTTGATTGTTCGGTCTTAATATGTATCTTTTTTTTTTAATAAAAATGTAAACTTTCAATTTGCTGTGTTATATGCCTCTGTTTCAAAACACAACCTTAGTTTTGTTTACATTACAGAATCAGTTACCCTGAAATCACCTGAAATTAGTGATTATAAAGTGCACGTAGTACAGGGCAACTCTTCCAGCCTTTTTGAAATGCCACTACAACGTGAATCTTGATAGTGACTAAAAGGAGTTCCTTGACCTACTGTAGTACCAGTACACAGAGGGACTGTATTAGGCATCTAGAAGTCTTTAATAGGGCTTCTGTAGCAGACGGCCTCTGTGCAGAAAGGTCACAAGTGAACACTGTTTACTGAGTCTGTAAATGCCTATTTTTTTTTAGCTTCACCAGATTTTGCATGTCAAAAGCAGTGCTAAGAAAATTAGGGTGAACTAGTATGTGTTTCAAAATTCAGACTTAAAAAAAAAAATCCTTTTCAGCAACAAAATGAGAAAAAGCCTGAAAAATCAACTAAGAACAAAACCACAACAAAAATCAAAATCACATAGAAACGCTGAACAACACTCAATTACCTAAGGTTTTCAAACTCCCTGTCATGAAGAAAATAATTGTAGAACACCCACCACATGTGAGGTCACTGCACAGTTGTGCAGGATGTGTAGACTCGTTTGCTCATCTTACTGTTTTATCAGCAGTTCTGGATGTACCATCTTCAAAATATGCCAGCACTAATTAAAATTCAGGGCAGAGAAAACACCAGTTGTGACTGGTCAGAAAAGGAAGGAGTTGGCATGTTACAGACAATGCTTTGCTGGGTTTTTGTGGTGTTGAGCTCTCTATGGTTTAGGGTGAGACCCTGAGATTTCCATTAGCTCACTTGTGTTACTGGTTCTTGCTGAAGTGGTGAAGACTTGAAGGGGCAATGTTTGTAGTTCATACAGGCTGGCAACTATGGTTTTGTTTAATAAATAATAAGCAGGAGGAATTAAAGCAAGTGTAGTAGATCTTGTATTCATTATTAAACTGGCTTCCTGCTCCCAAGAAGATTTCAAGAGCCTGTTATTAGTGGTCTCAAAATTAAAAACAACGGATTTGGCAGTGACTATAAATATACAGTAAACCAGAATGTATATTTAAATAATGGGTTGAGATGTCATTAAGGGTAACTGACAAAAATGGGAAATATTACTGGGAAGCCTCCAGCTGCCACTGTTTCTAATACCATGAATCTAGAGGGATTCCTCCTGAAGTTCTGAAAATTTGCAGAAGTTAAAAAAAATAAATAAATTCAGCAAAATATGCACATGCAGAAGCCTTAAAATTAAGAATCTTTCCCTAAGGAATGTAGAAAGGGAATAGACAGAAATTATTTCCTATTAATACTCAAAAATTCTGAGAGTCACACCAAAACACTGAAAAGAATCATTACGCTGATTTACTAAGACATATAAACTTATATTTTAGCTCCCTAGGCACCCAACTTGAGGCCTTAAAAAGCCTCAAGGAATACATGTAATGAGCTTTTCTCTCCCCAGCCTTCATTTTTTCTCCTTCCCCACTTGCACTTGCTAAAAATTCCACAATAAATATTTTTGATAACTACTATGAAGTAATATTTCAATGCTCATTTTCAGGTAATTAAACAAAACAACAACAACAACAACAACAAAACCAAAAACCCAAACCCAAACCAAACCAACGCAACATGAGTGGGAAGGACTTGGGCAATGATTTTATAAATCTTACTAATCAGAAAAAGGAAGATTCTTTCCAAACTTAGGAACTGGGTTTATTCAAATGCTATCTTATCAAGATTTGCTGTGGCAATGCCTAAAATCTTAGCAGTATTTCACCCTTCTTGAAAAGGGAGGGTCATCAGTAAAAGAGATAAAAAGGACTTTTTCCTGTTTAATGTTGCTCATTAACAATATTCACCTTTTTTTTTTAATTAAAGTTCTTTAATGGTCATGAGAAATACACCTGTAAAAGATATCTATCCATTGCCTAATACCAATGACTTAACATCAGCCTAATCTTATCTAACGACTACTGGCAATTAGTAGCAGAAAAGGAGAACAAATGAGATGCTGGTTCATATATCAGACCATCAGAGCATTTCAAAACATCTTTCCTGTTTAACCAATATTTATGTACTCTTTCATGGTAGGCTGGAATATCTTTCATTTGAATTCCATTAATTTTTAGAAGTCATATTGTCCATCTGGGGTCCTACACTGTGGAAGAGTATTTGCAAAATTAGAGAACAGTATTATCACCTGTCACAATGTAAAAGGTAGGCTCAGCCTTCAATTAAAGCACTGCCAAACATCTTCCCTTCCCTTCCCTTCCCTTCCCTTCCCTTCCCTTCCCTTCCCTTCCCTTCCCTTCCCTTCCCTTCCCTTCCC